>JARHVA010001235.1:1772500-1942500 GCA_037957365.1 Torreya grandis | reverse complement strand
ACATGCCTTACAAATAAGTCATGTCCTTAATCCATGATTCATGTTCTATGTAAGATAAATTACATCACCTATCATTACATATAAATCATATCATTCTTGGGTTGAATCCAATGCAATTTATGGTAATACTACTATGCACACCATTTTATATCCACCTTTATCCCTAAACTTTAAATTCATACATTTTATACATTTAATGTAATTATGTTATACTTACATATTAGATATTTTCAAGAAACTATGAATCATTAAAATGTAATTAAATTGTTATTAAAACTATTTTTGAAGATTCTATAAGGATGTGCACTTGTTTGTTTTCATTATATCCCTATCAGATCCTTTAATATTATTTACATCTAAAATATAGTTTAAGTAATCTAGGTTGAAATTAGATATATAAATTAATAGGGCATAAGGGTGATAAACTATCTTTATAATAATATAATTAATTTTCAAACTCAAATAAACAATATTTTAAATTTAAATAGTAAGACATGTTAAAAATAGTAAGTAAAACCAATGATTGATATTGAAATAAATGGAAAATAATTATACTTATTTATATTACTATGAACATTCATATCTAATATGAAACAATATAGAAGTAGATGAAATATAGATTCTAGATCACTTGTCAAATTCTAAGAATTTGACTTATATGACCTTGGACACTTACATTGACCTTAGACGGTTGTATCAATGCTTCTATCTAGATGGAGAAAAGTGTCAAATATATAATACCATGTGGATATATATTTAAACACATATAATTTTATTGTTTTTATGTCACCTTCACTCTAGTGTTATCATATTTGTTTTATGGACTGTCACTCTTTGTCAAATAGCAAAACCCTATTTATTCATATTCATAATGACTATGGGGAAAATGGGCAAGTGGTATCATGGGGTAGAGCTAACCCAAAATACCCATATATTAGTAGGTGATACTCATGTAAACACTAATATAAAAAAGGCCTTAGATTTATGTAGTTATATACATGTGGGCTTGTGTATGCATAAAAATGTAATATGTGATAAGTATAATAATGACCTATTTTGTAACTTGGGAAATATGGCTCATGGTCTTATCCTTTGGTAATTTTTAATTTTATATGTTTTATCCCTATGAAAAATATATAAATAGGACAAAATAGGTAATCTTTTCTCACTTAAATTCTTGATTGAATGATTTTGGTAAGTTCCATTTTGATTTATTTGATCGGTATTAGGTAAAGATTGAATAAGGATTGATCATGTATTTATACCAATCCTTTTTTATAATATATTGAATTAAATAAATTAGGATTACCATGGGGATACATTACATTTTTAAACCATATGACTTTAAGAGCACTAAACACTTGCATTAGGATGGTAAACTTGCATCTACATTGGCATCTTACTAGGATGCAAGTGTTCAAGCAGCTAGAAAAATATGCATATGTCTATAACTTGAAAAGATATAATATAACTAGGTTTATAACATTATAAGTATAATAGTACGTTTCAGTCATCAAAATAACATTGGTTAGACTAAAATATAAGAAATAGGCATAAAAATATATACTATATGTGAGCCTCTAAGTAATAGGAAAAGGTATAGAACTTAGATGAACAAACAAGGTTTGTATTTTCCAAGTGCACAATATTGAGGTATTATATAATTTATAAATAGTGTCTAAATTTAAAAACTTAAATCTTTTAATTAAAATAATTATTTAATGGAAAATAAGTGCACACCTAGGTGTGTATAACACATCTTGCCTTTATGTGAGCCCAACATAAGTGATTTGATGGTGACTGAGCTACAAATAGAAAAATGTTACAATATATAATTAATGAATATATTCTAAAATTTAAAGAATTTAAATGATTTAAAATATAAATAATAAGGTTATGATTACACCTGTGCATCCATGTAACCTCCATATCTTCTGGTAAATTGATTTGAAAATATGTATTATCATGAACCATTAATGTTGATAATAGTACAAATAGAAATTTTTAATGTGCATAAATATATCAATATTGGAGGAAACATGCCAAAACATTGGATGAAAAGGTGAGTCAACATCTGATAGTTGAGATTAGCTCTACCATACAACCCAATCATACTTATAACCTGATAAGCATGGGTTGAACAAGTCAACACACACTATAAATCTAGTTAGGCTAGATTATATAATCAAGTCCAACCTATAAAATTGGAAAGATTTATTTATTTAATCACATTGACCATATAAAAAATGAAGAAACTATTATAGTATATTAGCTAAATACAATCCATAGCAGTCCAACCTAGTGAGTTAAAGTCCATATAAGTATTTTTAAATCTGAACTTGATTTTGATTTTGAAATTTAGGTGCACTTTTCATGGAATATGCACCTCATATATATATCATGTTTAAACCTAGGTACTAAAATGGTACCAATGTATATAATTATGCCAAAAATATGTATTTAAATCATACAAATGTGATTTTTTGCCAATTTACAATTGTGTAAGTATGGAGAATATGTTTCCGTAACATACCCTCACTATAATATAAAACTAAAAATTGGTGTATGTTTGGAGAACATGTTTCCATAACATTCCCACATTGTATACCTAAAATTAAGAACTGATATGAGTATGGAAAAAATGTATTGAAAACATGCCTCCACTAAAATTTAAATATGTGAACAATGTGGAAGTTGTGCATCTATGGAATTCCCTAACTAATATGCCCAAAATTTTGATGTGAGGTAAAGTATCCAACTAGTAGTTACCTTACCTCAAAAATATAAGATAACCATGTAAACTATGAATGCATAGTGTATCATGTAGGATAAACATGTATAGGTAGATATATCATTGAAGTGGGAATAATGTGATCACATTAAGTCCTAGAAGTCATGAAATAGATCGTGGAAATGTCTATATAGTAAAAATAAAAGCTCAAAAAGAAGTTGAGAATAGATAAGATCACTCAAAATAAAATAAAAACATAATGGATGAAGGAGACCTCAAATAAGGGGCATGTTCAAATTCTAAAAAATTGAAGAGACATTACTGAGTCAAATTTCCACAAAGCAAGGAATGACATAGTGAAATGTCAACATACAACAAACCATGACATATGAAAATATCATAATATTAAAAAATAGGTATGGGTACCACAATAAATGGATCATATTCAAATACTCAATCAATAATAAAATCTCAAGGCAAAACACTTAAGGAAGTGAAAAAAAGAAATCGACAATAATTAACTAGCATAAACATAAAACACTAGCCCATGGATCATATGTGTTAGAAAAAATTGTTAAGAACAAATCATATCAAGTAAATGAAGAATAATATAAACATGGATAAATTCATTTTTAAGTACATAATCTCAAACATGACAATATAAAGTGGTGATAGATTAATATAACCTAGAAGTATTGTGATCAAAGAAGCAGATGCCCCAATGCCAACATGACATGATTAGAGGGAAGGCCAAACATCTGAAAGTGAATATATCATGTATATGTGTATTCTTTAATCACACTAAAAATATTCATGAAACACATATGTATATATAAATGATATTTTATACACTAATGCAAACTAACAACATAAATTCCAAGGAGCCAATATAACATGTAGATACTAAATTTTTATTTCGATATTAGATTTTTTGTCTTCTTTTTGTTTTTTACAAAATATTTGATAATGTTTTGTAAATAATATATGTATAAATAATTTTTTTATTAAGATCTAATTTATTCATCAATGAGAGGTTTCTATGAGGGATTTGTATTAGGTGTATCATATTCATATGGAGCATAATTAGTGGCATCATGATCATACCAATATTACATGTTATTGCATCATAATAATTGATGTAATCATTATTATTGAAAAAATGTAACTTACTGGGTTGTTCTTGAACTTGTGATAAATAATTTTGATCATTCATGTATGAAAAACTAGCTTCACCATAGATTTTATTTTTCTTATTGAAAGTTTCATTTTATTGAACACTGGGAAAAGATGTAATATGTGCTTTGACTTCTCAATTTGAGGATGAAAGTATAGACTTTGTAGTATTACACTTAACTATTTGTTCCTATATTCATGAAGTAATTATGGAATTTAGATCCTTAGCAACCATATTTTTTATTATTTGATTTTTTAGGCATGTCTTGATTTGAAAATTCCTTTGTTATAAACCCTCTTTTGAGAATGCTTGTTTGCTTATCTTGTGTTTAAGTTGGAAATTTTATTTATTTATCTTTATGTAACATTACATTTGGAATATTTTTTTCTAATTTTTTAATCTTTAATTTTTTATTTTGAATTATATCCATATTTTCTATTTTATCACTTGTTCTTTATGAGATGTGTTGATAATGTGAGTGGTTTTATTGAGTGATGTATCTATTATAAGATCACCACTATCTTTAAGACTTTGTATTTTGTTGTTTAATTTTAAAAAAAAATATTCATGATGCCCATACATTCTATGATATGCATAATTATATTTGGATCTCCTTATAGAATGTAATTGAATAACTTTATTTTGAAGCATGTCTCTTAAAAAAAAAATTGGAATGTTAGTAGCCTTTGGTATAATATTTGAATCACTTATTTGAGATGTGTTTTGTTGTAGATTTTTATTTGGATATGAAACCTTGTTTAGTGCAACATTGGTACATTGGGATGCAGACACATACTAACACTACCATATATTGGATTACATTTTTATTATTGTCTATTATAACCACCCCTAACCCCTAGAGAACATAGACACTAAGAGAAGAAGATTTATTTAAAAATTCATTTGATTTATTCTTCTTATAAGCATTATATGAGGATTATATGAGTTCATAATTAGGTATGCATAGTTCATCAAGGTATTTTGTATTTTTTTGCCTTAAAGGAGTCTTATGATAATTTTCATAAGTCATTATTATTTTTAGGTCATTAAGGGTACTCCTTATTCAGAATAGGTGAATTAGGATCTTATTTGAGTCATTCATTAACTTTTTAATATCTCACTCCATGCTTAGAAGCATTCAAATGGAAGTAAATAAAATACTTGGTTAAAGGTCCAATTATGTCAACACATGAGCAAATAAAAAGTGTCCTAAAAAGTGAGATTAAATGTAAAATAGTTCAAAAAAGGATCCTATGAGGCATATTAAAGTCATGCATACACCTAAAAATGTCTTAAAATTATTATTGACGGTGTAAAAAGGTCAAGATGCCTTATTTTAGCCCATTTAATTTATTCTTAAGAAAATTGAAAATTACTAATGTCTCAAAAATACATATACTATTTAAAATATCCTTCCATGAACTCCTATAATCCATAAAAAGGAGTAAAAATTCATCAAGTCTCAATTTCCCTCTTTTATTAGTTATTTGGTAGTTTTCATCCCTCTCAATGTGGAGAAGATTGCATGACCTTCACAAAACCATTACCATCTCAATAATAATCATGAAATATTAATTTTTTTTATGCATGTTATATAATTTTAATGGAGAAAATATCAATGTCAACCATCATATTGAGGGCTTCACTATGGTTCTAAAACTTGGAGCTTCAAATAGGCAGTATCTACCATTTTTTATAGGTTTTACTCAAACCAAAGATAACACCATGACTAAATGGGAATATATTTTTTTAAGAGCCTTATAAAGTTAATTAAATTAATAATAGATTAATCCATAGTTGTAAATGACAAATTTTATCGAAAGATCAGGTAGGGCAAGCCCTCAAACATGAAGATTTTAAAGAAGTTGCAAGTTCTACAAAGCTTCCTTAGAGGTTGTAGCTCCAAATTGAGAATTAAGATAATATATTTCATGAATATAATTATTATTTAATAATAATAAAACCTTCATAGGAATTTAATTGTTACCACATAGGATTTAGGCCTCAAAGTGAGGCTAAAATAGACCAAAATTCCCTTCACAAGCACCTATAGGTAGTTTTATACAAAGTGCTATCTTCACTGAGGATCTACATGGTATTTTACAACCATTGGAGAGTGTGTAGGAGATAATAAATAATAAATTACAATTTTTTGGAATTAAAAATACTCAATCAAGGCTATTAATCATTTTTAGGAATCGAAAGTAATTTTTAAAAGACTCAAGAGAGGGATAGTTTTTGAGTTGTTTTTACTTTTCTTGATGCATGAGGAATAATAGTTATTTAATGAGGTTAATATGCCTACATATAATAATATCAGGTCATTATATGAATTAATTGAGCTTTATATCATGTTTAATGGATGAAAGGATCAAAAGTTACCTCAAATCCTTTTAAACCCTACAAGCTCATGGTCGCATTTTTCATAATTGAAACATGCTTAGATGGATTAGATTAGGTAATAAAGAGTCTTAGGAGAAATTTGAATATCCATTGAAAAATGTTTAATCATTTTTCAATTCTTGTTTAAGACAATGGTCAATGATTTTCATGGAGGTTCAAGCTTTAAGATGGCCTTTACAAGCCTACAAACACTGAGAGTGGAGTTTTCAAGGCATTTTGAGGTGTCTCCACTTAAGTAAAGAGTCTTTGAATAGATAATATACCACTCCTTATATTTATAATTCCAAAATTATTAGTTTTAATTTTATTTCAATACTATAAGATCTAATTTAAGGTTTAAGAGGTTTTTGGCTTAAAGATGACTTATATAAACCTGTAAACACAAAATATAAGGTTTTCAATGCATTAATGGGATGTTAATACTAAGTATGGGATTAAATACAATATAATTATTCCATAATAAAATATAAAATACTATTAAAATAATGGCTCAAGTTAATAATAGCTCAAATTGTAGGGTGTTAGGGAGGTTTAGCTCTTGAATGTCCTTAGGCATGTAGACCTAAAAAGGGGGCAATTTTAGAGGGTTTTTGTGACTGATCATGCACTTTAAAAGGTTGAATGAATTATTTATGATTTTATAGGTTATAAAAATTAATTAATAATGTATTTAAACCTCATGAAGCCCAAGATACCATTTTTAGTAACATGTCTGCTTGCTACCCTCAAACCCCTAGTTTGCACAAAAAGGATATAAATTAAGTTTTAAACTATTAAAAATCATAAAATTTAAATTATATCTATATGTAAATGTAATTTTAAATATAAAATTTATTTAATACATGTATAATTCTTTAAGAGAGATAAAATTCTAAAATATAGTTTGTATGACTGTACTTTTACACTAAAGACTTGTCTAGGTACACTAAAACTTTCCTATATTACAAAGCACTTACCCAAAAGATCTAAAAAATGGATGGTATATGAATTATAATTTATATTTTTATTTCAAATTAGTTTTATGATAGTTTGATTAGTCTATATCAATATATTTACAAAATATAGATCTATAGTTAGTGTTATGGAAGGAGTGTTGAACAATCAAGAAGCTCTCAAGCAACATGATGTCTAAAAACTATAATATCTTCAAGTAACCCAATAATTGAGTTATAATTAATGGAAATTAATAGCAAAATATAACTTCAAATCATAGTTTGGGTGTGAATTTTCCTACACCATCATTTTTATGGCTTCTAAGACTCCATGGTAGGGTTGTAAATGAGTTTTCTAAAGTCTCATAAGTAGTGCACAGGGTTTAAAATTCAAATTAGTTTCCTCTTAAAATGATATTTGATAAAATAAAATAATATAATGAAACAAATAATGAGAATGTTTTAGGCCATCTTGAGAGAGCATAGACTACTCCATAATTCCATTGTGAGGAAGGCAAGTTGAAGACCTAGAAAACACATTGAAGAAGCCACTAGAGGCCAAGTATGGCATATGGAATTTTTGATGTAGTTTTAATGCACAAAATAAGTTTAATAAAGTAAACTATAATTTTTTTATATCTTAATAGAGATAAACTCCATTCCAAGGCATGTGCTGCAGGTATGGGTTGAATAACTAGGTGGTATAACAGTAGGCTAAGCATGATGGTTGTTTAACCCATTATGAATGGGTGAGTGAAACATAGGATAAAGGAAAAACCTATTTTATTTGAAATGATGGACCTTTTATAAAGTGGGTATAACTTTAAAAACAACATAAAGTGTGGGAAATGTAGGACATAAAATAAGGCTCTATGGTTTCAAAGAGATTATATTCAGGCTAGTCTCTTGGTAGACAAGTGTCTTAATACCTATGTTTGTGGCTATTTAATATTGTAAACACACATGAAAATACATTATGGAATTATGGGAAGAAACAATCAAGTAAAATATAAAGTCTCAATGAAAGATTACTTCTATTTAGAGTATCTATACACACTCTTATTCAAAAGATTATATCTTAGAGTAGATGGATATCTAAGGCAATTATTACTCACACCTACAAGACTATATCAAGGAAAACACTTCTTCACACATAGAAAATTTGAAAATAACAACCTAATTACATACATTCAATGATATTTTCTAGTTATCCAATAGCTATTTCACATCTTCAATCATCATATACCAATGATAACAATAAAGAACTTTCTGTAACTTTTATACACTTCAAATTACTAAATCAAACAACCAAGAAATTAAACATAAGTAATTACACAAAATTGGAATATAAAAACATCAACACAATTGAGTGACAATCAAGAGACTTCTTCCTATATTGATAAATTTTCAACCCTTAAAAATAAGAGTAATACGAGCATAAATATATTTGGGGAGGGATTACCTCATCCTCCAAATCTATTCAAAACTCTAAAATTACATGTAATAATAATTAGAGGGAGATTTATAATTAATCCAAGACATGCATGCATGTCTAAACTTAGTTAAAATTGAATATTTTGAAATTAGACTTATTCTTACAAAAATATGTAACATGTGTATGCTTACAAAATTATTCAATACACTATTACATGTATTAGTTACATTGTCAATTTACATGAAAGAATACATATGAAAATAATTGAATAAACTAAGGTTTATTAGATGATTGACCCTACATGGTTGAACTGACAATCATTAGAGGGACTATAGTGGAAGGTATGGTTGAACTAGAAAACCCTTACATAGCTTATTTATTCACTTCCAAGTCCTAGTAGTTATTATATCCACTATTGTCTTGCAACCTTATTACATAAAATTTCAAAAGGGAAGGTCTATGGACCTTGATAACTTGTGATAGAAAATGTGCATGCTTGATCTTGGTGGCTCTAAGTTCCATCTAAAATATCTCCACCTCTATGACCTTTTTCTTGAAAAATTCCTAGTTCTTGTTTAATTCATTATAGTGTACATATCTAGAGAGTTTGCTTAAAATGATATCTCTTGCTACATTAGATAATAAAAACTATCCCTGCTTATTAATTTTCACAAAAGATCAAGGGCCTAGGAAAGTTTCTACTCATCCAAAATTTGTATGACTTGTTTTTCCTACTCTGTCAATTTAATAATCAGGTTTTGTGCAATTGATACCCACTCTTTAACTTCTAATGTCCTAATTAAAACCATATTAATATAATTATATTTTTCTAATGGTGTCATAAAATCAATATGGATTAAAGCCTTATTGGTTGTATATAATACAAGGAAATTCAAATTATTTTCATTTTCTTTCAAAATTTTAAGTAATTTAAGCATTTAAATTATGTGAGGGGAAAATTCACCCCTCATTAAACCAATAGTCTCCAAAATATTTTAAATCTTCAAATAATAATTCTTTACATCACCTTAAATCTCCCTAGGAACATGAACAATTTTTTTTTTTGTTCCCTTACCTCCTCTAGCTCTTGTTACAACTCTTTGGAAACCTATGTTGTGCCCTCATGAAGTTATATAAATGGATTTGTATTTTAATACAAGTAGGGTTTTAAATAATCATTATATGGAGACTACTCAAGTCTCTTGGTATTTATCCTTAATAGTGATAAAACATCCTGCCTCTCCTCCAAGAACAAATCTATACTAGAATCATCTTATGTATTCCTCTTTATGTCCCTCTATATTGTAACAATTGATTTGTTAAAAATATAGATCATAGTGGGGACCTCAATTATTTTTATATTGGATCTCTAGGAGGCTTGGGATTCTAAGTAAATATCCCTCTAGGAAATTATCAATTGTCTAGTATCTAATGACTAAGTGTCCTTAGTAGTGGTCATTATCAAAACATCCCATAAAGATTACATTAATTCCTATGCATGTAATGGGTCTTGTAATAATGTCTACAAGAAAATCTTGGAATAATATATAGTTTTGAAATAAGTCATTAGATGAAAACATTACATTGTATTTTTCTTATTGGATTTGGTAGAGGAGTAATGGAATTATCCTTACTAGTTGTGGAGGAAGGTATATGAAATCCCAATTGATTAGAAGATACATGTAATTGGGAACTATCAAGGGCTCCCCTAGTCTTCTTAAAATATACCATCCTAGACATAGGGGTTAGGGGAAATTGTGACTAATTTAATAGTAGGTGAGGTAAAGATAATAGGAGTAGTAGAAATCATAGGATCTGAAGCAATGCTCAAAAAAATAAAAACAATAATAATGGTAGGAACAATAGTACCAATAAAATCAATACGATCAATTAAAAGAAAGAAATATGATAGATAATAGAAATCATAGGGACTAGAGAAATAATGACACCAAGGTAGTTATAAGAGAAATGTCCTGACCTATATTTTCTAAATTTATTGGTGTTTTCCGTTTTATTCCTTGAAGACTCAATATTTTTGACTTTTTTAGCTCTTTATCCTCATCGGAGGCTCAACCTCTTCTTATATTTGTGTCTCAACAACTGTGTCCATATGGTCTATGATAACTATAGGCTTCCTCTTCTATAAAATTATTGATTTCATGGCTAAGGGAGAATCTTGATGATTGGAAGTGGGTGTGATACACACACACACACACACACACACACACACACACACACACACACACACACACACACACACAGTTGTATTTACTAAAGTTAGGAATACAATAGGGAGGATAGAATCATTAGAATTAGAAGAATCAATGCAAATCAGTTCTTCATCTCTCCTAAATGAACTTTTAGTAAGAGTATTTTTCTCCACCTCTTCCTCTAACTTAACAATGGTCATTAAAATTAGTGGTGTCTGTGATGGACCTTCCTATGAGGACCTTGACATAATAAGGGCCTCTTCCACACCCTGCTCTTGATATATGGTTTTAATCATAATGGGTGGTGTCCTAGAGGAGGTTCCTTAGTCTTGTGTTTTCTTAGAATTTTAACATGTCCAATAATCTATATTTGACCATCCACTTAGAGGTACGAGCCTACTATGTGCCTCTACAAGTGTTATAGAGGGTTATGCCTAGATGGATCTCAAAAGCTTCTTCATCAATCGAATTGATTTTACTATTTTCAAAACCTCAACATCATATTTTACATTTCAAAATATGAAATCAAGCTCATATGGTTCATGTTTATAGGGGATACTAAAACCTCAAACATGATTTTTAATTAGGATGTGAGGATCCAAATCCCTATGTGATAAAGTTTTCAATAAATAGTATTCCCTGATTTTACCAACTTATGTAAAATGGTTTTTGTTAATGTAACACATTCAACAAATCATCAAAGAGGAGATGTAAAACACAGCTTTATTTTTATTATTCAAATTTTCATCAATGTTCTAACATAACTAGTAATAAATATCCTATTTATCTATTTTTATGGGACATAATTTGGGAGATGTAAAGGGGTAACCATGTTCCCCATCACCATGATTACTATTTAATTAATTTATATCCAATAATACTTACTTAGCCCTAGTATTTTTCTAAGGCTTTCAAATACTCTTAGAAAGGGTTCCTCATCAATTTACCTCTATACTTGAGGGTGAACATTATCAATAATTTTGACTATATACCTCATATATGCATAGATGTGAATGAAGGAAAAGAAGTCACATACCTAATTTTAAATGTAATCTAGGTTTGGGCTCTATAGAGATCCATTATGCACATAAATGGTGTTCATGACTATATCTATAAAATAAATCACAAAGAAATGGCCATACATTGGCCTCTTGTCCTTATAACATTTTATCCTATAGTCTTACACTAATTATCTCTCATAGAGTAAAGGTCATCTTAGAGGTCATCAATAAATACAAAAATTGGACCCATTCTAGGTGGAGAATGTAGATACTAGGGTGAGTATTTAAATTGTTCAATAAGGGCATCCCAATATGGATTCCCATCCAAAATTTGATGATGGGAATTGAATACTTGGATTTGAGCATGACAACTTCTCTAATAATGATCCATTCACTTAGTGTGTTCTCAATTGTGGTTGTAATATTCCATAACTAAATTTGGTGTCCATCAAAGGTGGAATTTGTATTAGGAAGCCATAATTACCTCTATAAATCATTCCCTAAAATGTAAGAGATGATTATCTTGTGGCTGATATGATGTAAGAAACTACCACTAGTCACCTTCTAAGAAAAGAACAGGTCTCTTAACAAGTTGATATAGGTCATAACCTCAGGCTTATAGGTTGAAAAATGTAGTTGTTGATGCTTAAATGGTATCAAGTCTACTACCAGATGATGTTGTGTGGCTATTAGAGTCTCTTCAAGTGAATGGGCATCCACGTTATTGATAACTTCCCAAAGGGATAAATAAATGTTATATTCATCATTGAATACAATAAAATCAAATATAATATATGTAAATTTTATGGAGTCTTTGATATAAAATTTTGGAAGGTGGAAACACTCCCTTGAAAATTTTGGATGAATAATCCATTGCTCCCTAATTTAATTTTGGAGATTTTAATTCAACTATTTATTTGATTTTTGGTAGTAATTCATGCATAAAAATGGATAGTCAGGGATTAGAATTATCCTATGAGTTCAAATTCACTTTATATATTTAGTAATGAATAGGCATGGTGTTATTCTAGAATTCACTCATATACTATTAAGTATAGGACTTTAATTCTAGTTTATATGCCATTAATGTCCAACAACTCAAAACTTATTTTACTTGTTTAATTTAAATTCTCTCACTTTAATTTGGTGGTTACTCCATGTAGGATTCATATATTTTTGGATAAATTCCATGTTGTGAACTTTTAAAACTATCACATTGTCACTACTTTCATGTAAAATTAATTCTACCACCTAGCATGCCTTCAAAATCTAGGTGTCTGAATTTGTGTTGAGATTGATCCATAAAATTCTTATGATGTCCCAACTATGTGAAAGAGAAGGTGAAGTTTGTAATGGAAAAAATGTATGAGAAAGTTCTCATAATAAAAAATACAATGAGTAAAACTTGTGAAGAATAGTTTTTACAATCACAACTTTCAAACACAACTTATAGAATGAAAATTATGAACAAAACTTATGAAAAACAATTTTCATTAAAAAAACTTTTGAATAAAATTTACAACATGTAGGATGTACGAAGGCAAAGTTGTGACAAAATATGTGAACAAAAGTTTTGAAAACAAAAGATGAAATAACATAGATGCTGAAAACCAACTTCTTGAACAAAAGTTATCAATTAAAAGACTTTAAGAAAAAAACTATTGAAGTCCACAACTAGAAAAAACCAAGTGTTTTGGACACATCTTGCAAAGTGAAAAATGTGTGAAGTTCATATCTGAAAACCTGTATATATTCAAAAATTTTGAAGAAAATTAATAAGTTAGTTTAATTAAATCACACAATAAAAACCCAAATAACATATAAATTCCCATTACATTCACATTGAACAATAATCATCTACATAAATATTAAGAACTTTTGAATCTTGGGATTACTGAATACACATATAAATGATGATGAAAAAGTTTTCAAAGTAGAACTAAACCTTTCAAAAATTTAATGGGTCCCTACTCAAGAAAAATGAGAGTGGGGGTGTCTTGAATACAAAAAATGGTGACTAACAAGGGGAATATTCCCAAGTATTCAAGAACCCATAATCTTTTGTTAGCAACTTCAAATCAAACATGAATCATACCCAAAGAGAATAATTAAATTATAAACATGAAAGAGACTCATAATTTCATCATACAACATACTAAACTTGTCAATACTTTGGATCAATATGTGATGAAGTAATTTTATTTTACCTTTGTCTTGAGGATTTTAACAAGGACTTAAAATTAAAAAATAGGTTTCATTCTGATGTTCTTGAAGAATATTAAAATTAAGTGGCATCAAGTATTTCTCTGCTACCAAAAAATCATCCATATCCCCAAAAGAGGTATCTTTGGTTCCTCCTCCTTTTATTCTCTCATATTCTTTCATGATGCATGATACATTTATCTTATTCATCATGTGAGTCTTTGATCACCTTTATATTCTATTTGGGTTTACAGATCACTCTTTAGGATACATTGGTCTTTTTTTCCTTTTTTTTTTCTTTTCTTTTTTTATAATGTGAGTAGAATAAGGAAGGCAAGAACCATTGTGAGCTGATGTATGTGAAAAATTGATTTCTTAGAATGTCTCTACCATCTATATCTTTATTAATGTTTTTTAACTTAAATAATTATTAATGTGAGAAGTGTATTTGATCCAAAGAGATGGGAAAAATTATAAATTTTTATGGAGTAATGAGAGCATCTTTTACGTACCTAATAGAAGTATTCAATTTTGATATTACCATGGTTAATTTTTTTATTACATATCTAAATTCTAACAATCTCAGTCATGAGGGTGTAAAACCTATAAATCAATATAGTTTCTTACTCCATTTTATGTGTTTTCCATACTTTCTCTTCTTTCAGAGACTCTCTTATGCATTTAGAATTCATAAAATTATGCATGTAAGAAAATCCTAGTGAATTATATATTAGCTTACTAATACTAAGAGAGGTCAATCTAATTGTCACAAAAAATAGAGACATCTATTCTAGAAAATAAGGAACTAACTAAAGGAAAGAAAAATGCTAAAAAAAAAATGATAATGTAGAAAGCATACAAACTATTCTAGAGATATCAAATGATAGAAAATAAGAAATCTAAATATGGAAGTAGTAAATCTAACCTACTCCTAACTCTACCTCAGCACTTGTGGTCATTCAGGGACATCTCCAAATGTGTAGCCATGAAGTAGTGATTCAAAAACATCCCATTAATTGGATATGTTAATCCATTACCTTAGAGGTCACTTAAATGGAAAGCATTGTTACCCAAGATCTATTATATATGGTAACGGATAGTTCATAAGGGGGTAAACTTGTTATGTTATCCTTTATTTTCATGGGATTTATTCCATAGAATTACCATATTATATATTATAAATGATTCAACTTTTTATCTTTTTTCAAACCACCTTTTGACCAACTATTAATGTTTACTAAAATTAATCAATGCATCATTACTTGATTATTCCATCTCTATTATATCCATTAAACAAGATTCCTCTTTCTCATTGGGTTCCATGTACTCTTGCATAAATTTATACGTTGGTAATTTGAGAATGATTGGGAATATTAGTTTTCATCCATATACTAGTAGGTAAGGTGAATATTTGAGGCTTTTTTAAATTTTGTTTGGTTTTCCCATAATGCATATTTTAGTAAATGATTCCATTCTATAGGTTTGTCTATAGATGGATTTTTAATGAGATCAATTAGGTTTTTATTTATCAATTCAACCAATCCATTTCATTATGGGTAATGATTAGAATGTGAATTGATAGTAATTTAATTTTCATGGGCCCATTTAGTGAACTCAACTAATTGGAATGCAAGCCCATTATCACAAACTAAGGAAAGGGGGGTACTAAACCTAGTTGTGATGTTTTCTTCTAGAAAAATGATTACATCTTGTACTCTAAAATGTTTTTTATCAACTAATTTAGTCCATTTGGTGTATTAATATCTAGATATTAACACAATTTTATGGCCAATTGAATAAATTAGGTTGATGACATCAATAAAATCTAATCCTCACTAATAAAATATCTTTCATTCAATGACAATTTGTAATGGAATTATTTCATTCACTTATCATTTTTTAAAACCTAGAATTTATGGCATATTCTTACATGGGCATGTGCATCCTTGAATATTATTTTCCAATAGTATCCATCTAGAGAATATTATTTTATATGGTGTTTCCATATAGATGGACACTAATAATCTTTTGGTGTAGGTTCTCCAAGATTTCATTAGTTTTCATGTTATGCATCTTAGGTAGATGCCTTCATAGCTTCTTTTGTAGAGGGTACCTTTCCTAATCATGTAGTGAGCATTTTTGAGCCTCAAGGATATTTTTTTATATCTATTAATTTATGGGGACATTTATCTATTATTAAATATTTAATGCTATCAACATACCAATCTCCTCTAGATACATAGGTCTAGTTGACCTCTTCAAAGGTTATGTGTGGTTCCAGATCAGTCACAATCTTAGTGATGCCTTATCCTCTAAAAAATTTTGTAGTCTTGATTTCTATGTCAAAATATTACAATTTTTTAAGCCATTTATCTATGTGCTCTCCCAATTCATTCTATTCTAAATTGAACTTGACAATAAAGTCTGAAATAATAGTGATAGTCTTATATTTTAAGATCTAATACCTGAATTTATTCACCACTTTAACAAAAGTAAAAATATATTTTCCTATCATGGAATACTTGATATATTATTCCTTTAAATCATTGTCATGAATGTAATAATATTTTCACTTTCATCCTTATTATGGGTAAGCACCATAGGAATTATGTGTTCTGATGTTAATGAATATAAGAACAAGTCCTTATTGAAGTTTGAGATTATTAATACTTGAGCCTAAGATATGAAATCCTTGATGTCTTCAAAAGGAATTCAAGCCTTTGGTGTTAATTCTACTTTGGCATCTTTCTTAAGCATTTCATTCAAAGATCTAACAATTTCTACAAAACTTGAGATAAACTTCCTCACAAAATTTATATTTCTAAAGAAAGACTTGAGATATTTCTTGTTATTTGGGAATGAAACCTTCAAAATACATTTAATTTGGAATGGATAAATGATGATCACATCCCTGGTGATGATGTGCCATAATAAATTTCATTCATTAACACCAAATATGCTCTACTTTGGGTTTATAAATATACCTAACCTACTACATCTTTGAAATATTAATTATAGGTGGCCTACATGATTGGTTATAATCTTTGAGAGAACAATGAGGTCATCTATGTAAATCATTATGCATTTACCTATCATCACTTGAAATTCATGGTTCATGGCTTTTTAAAAAGTGTGTCATATTCTAAGTAAGTTTAAAGCCATCCTCTTGTGCACATAAGTACCCCACTTCATGTTAAATTTGATCTTCATCATGTCTTCAAATTCTACTAGCACTTGGTTATAACCTAAAAATCTATCCAAAATGGGCATCATTTTAGAACCACTTACTATGTAGATCACCTCATCTAGGGAAAGTAGAGGGTAATTGTCTTTCTTAAAGTCCTTATTCAAATTCTTGAAGTCAACACATAATCTGATTTACCCACTCTTTGTTTTTTGAATGGATCTAATTTGGCAACCAAAATTGAGTGTCTATTATGGAACACTATCCTAAAATTCAACAACTTCCCCGCTTCCTTTTGAATGAGTGGTTTTAGGATGGGATTAACTGATCTTTCTTTTTATTTGAATGGATTATGGCATAGATATAGTGGGATCATATGAGTGATGACCCTAAGATTGAAAACCTTCAAATATTAATAAGTCCGTGAAATCACATATTTATACTAGATGATTAAATATTTCACCTTTTGTCTTTTTTATAGATTGTAACTAAGACCAATGTTGACATGGTATGGATCACTCTTATCCCCCATGTTTTCCTTGATGAACCTAGATTCATTTAATTTGAGTTGCCCTAACTACTAGGCTTGGGGATTTTTGTTGAATGCTCTCTCGAAATAAACCATCCCTAATGTAAGATAATTTTGAGTTGAATAAGTCCTTCTTCTCGAAGTCCCCCTAGCATATATAACTTATTTATTTGTCATCAATGATTTGAGATTTAAATTACCATAAATAGGTCAAGAATTTGACAATTTGTTGATCATTATAAAACACCTATAAATTTCCTATATTGTCAAGAACTAATGGGTAAGGCATGAGTTCAATAGAAAACCTTTATAACTTAGACTCCTTTAATGGTGCTAAGTAAACAACTAAAGTAGCCAATGAGATACCAACCTAGTTCTATCCCATAAGAACATCTAATATGTTTAATGCCTCAAATGATTCAATCAAACCCTATGCCCAATGTTTGTATCTATTAATATATGACAATTTACATTGGTATTTGTTTATAACTTGATTAATTTATAGCTCTGTATCTCCATATATTAGTTATTATTTGAAATTATATTTGATAATCAATTACAATCACAAAATTGGTGTTTCATATTCCTCTCTATTGTTGGGGCATGGAAATTGTAACCAGTAAGCTATTAGGTACTTCTTACCTAATGGGTCCATTAGTTTAATACCAATACCTGATCCCTTATTGGATTTTTAACCTTCAAAATAGAGAGTCCATGATTGTGAAGGTCCTTGGATTTATGGCATTTACACCTCATTCTTCATGGTGAAGGTATAAATCCCAATATTAGGATATTTATAGCTTATTCATTTTTAGCATTATATTTTATGATGTGATACGTCATCCTTAGATCTAGATCAACTCAAATTTGATTTAGAATATTACTCCAAGGCAAACAAATGTGAGAGAATTTTATTTCTGCATACCCATTTCATATCTCTAACTAATCTCTTCTTAGTAAAAATACATATCCCTCTAGGATATATACCATGAGAATGTGTATAATAATCTACACATGTGGCTCAGATACAATTTTAATTCATACTTCATTAATTTCTCTAACCATAAGCACCACTAGTTTGTCCAAGTATGAAACCATCATCTTGGATCGGCTTGGAGTTAATCCCCACATTTGGTAAATATAAGTTAGCATTACATTGGCCAAAGATCCATAATCAACTTAAAAATTGGGTATATTCTTATTAAATGATTTGGTAGTTAGTAATAGAGTAGGAATTTATAGATTAATTTTTTAAATAACATTTGTATGAATGAATTTTAGCTTATCTATAATAGACTTCCCTATAATGGACATCCATAGGAGTTTCTTATGTTCATTAATCTGAGCCAGTTCATGAAGATTGACGTTCACATTTATATTCTTCATGTCCTCATTGATGTTATATCCTCCTTTGATTTGTTCTTCCTTGTTTAGAGGCTTATCATTACCTTTTGGAGGAGGTGGATTGTTATCATACTTTAGGTTCTAGGGAATAGTCTTATTATTTGGAGGAGAAGGCGTAGAGATGGGTTATTTGTTCCTCAAATTATAATTACTTATTTAGAACTAATATAAAGCATGTATCTCATATGATTTGTCTTCTAGCACATTCTCATCATTTCTTGGGAAATTAAACTCATGATTTTCAAAGACCATGGTTGTACTTGATGAACTGGTATCATAAGGAAATTTTGGTAGATTATTCTTTAAATCTTTCCTTGCCATCTCCTTTTGGAATATTTTTAATGTTGCATAGAACTCAACATAATCTATCTCATCATGATATTATATGTTATGAACTCTACACACATTATGTAGAGTCATCTCCACTATCTTGATCTTTGTAAGCTTATTGGCTTGTTGTTTCACATTACTTGTATGATTATTGAAAGGCCTATTATATCTTTAAAATCCAAAATTGTGATTATTTTCCAAGCTAGTATCATTACCTATATTCCTTTGTATGTTGAAGAAGTCATTGATTAGTTTTCAAACCATCCTTTGTATATAATCTAATTTATCTTTGGTGGAATCCACACTCTAAACAATTATGGTATTGGATGGGATCAAATGTTGACTTTGTTTTTGACTATTCACTGTTATAGAGTTGTTTGAGAATCCATTATAATAATTTGATGTATGTTGCATCATAGGAGGTAGTGCATACAACTAATTCTATTTGATTAGTGAAACATTTTGATTCACACAAGGCATGATCTTCAAAGCTATAAAATGAGCATTAAGGCTAGGAGTATCTGGTTCCTATGGATTTACATACCTTTCAATGTTGATCACTTCTTCATAGGATGGTGATAGAGTGTTAATAGTAACATCTCTTCACATAAATACTAAAGTAACTAGATCCAGGGAATTATTGTATATTTTAAGTGCTAATACTAGTGGTAGTTTATATGTAGTGCTTAATTAAGTGTACCTATTCCAAAAATTTACATTAAAATATCATATTGGATCATTTAGTGCCCTCTTCATGATGGTGAAAATATGATACACCATACTTAGACTGGTAACTTGACCAAATTAGGCAAGAAAATTGCTTTGACATGAGCTATATGAATTAATTAGATTATCTTTCAAATTGATGAATAAATCATAAGCAACATCATATAATGTGATTTGGAAAAATATTCATGCAACATCTTCATCAATAGCATTCATAAGTCTTAAATTAGCTTTGAAAGACTTGATACGATCCTCTACCATTCTTCCTCATGAAGGGAAGAAATAAGGTAGATCATTATCTATATTCTCTGTTAAATAATTCACATCTTTTGGGACTATAATGGTGGATACAAAAAACCAATGATGAGCCTAAGAGTATCCTCCTACAAAATATTAATGAAAATTCAGAAAATAACATATTTATTTAATGAAAATGCATGAAATGATAGATTTTTATAATTAGTAGAAATATCAAAGGGATTATATTGGTCATAGGACACTTTGAGGAGGTAACCTCCATTGAAAAATCTCAATAACATAAATTTATGTATGCCTTCATTAGCCTCAACACTTACTTATAAGATAAGTCTAATCTAAACAACTAATAATTCCCATGAATGTGGGATAAAACAAAATTATCCTAGGATGATTTACAAAGCATATGCATCCAGATCAACTAAAATAGTAAAGAGAAGGGGTAGCACATGTTATTAACATCCTCTCCCTATTATAAAAGGATTTATCATCAAAGCTTTAGATGTAAGAATTGATGTTGAGTCTGAAATAGTGGTTCCCATGTTCCATCCTCTAGTTGCATTTCATGACATTGAATAATTACCTCTTTGATGGAATGAGAGTGGATTTGGCATCCACCTATCCAATATTCCCTATAAATCAATAAGGATGGATACTTCATTATAAAGTTTTAGTAAAATAGTTTTCACACTAATGTTTATGTCAAGAACTTTCTTCAGACAAGAGACATGAAATACTAGGTGAACTTGGGAAGAAGGTCAAAGATCCAACTTATAATCAATTGACCCAATCTTCTGGAGAACCTTATATGGCCCATAGAACCTGGGAGATATCTTATGACACCCTTTGAATTTTAGGTAGGATTTCTTGTATGGATGTAAGAAAAGAAAAACAATATCACCTACTTGAAAAGTAGAATTTTAATGGTGTTGATTAGCATATTGTTTCATTCTATTTTGTGCCATATGAAGATTGTCACATAGAGTGCTGACGATCTAATCATGGGTTTAGAGAATCATGTTGACCACTTAAATAGGTGAACCACTAAGGGTGTATAGAAGGAAAAGTAGTGGTTATTGACCATAGAGTGGTTCATATAGAGTCATTTTAGTTTAAGTGTGGTAGGAGGTAATGTACCACCATTTGATAAAATAGAACACCTTTTCCCATTGATGTTGTTGTTATGAGGTGAAGGAATGAAGGAATGTTCTTAAGAATTTATTGACAATTTCATTCTAGCCATATGTTTATGGATGATACCCAAAATTCATATTCAATTAGGTGTTGGTATGTTGAAATATTTCTATACAAAAATTGACGGTGAAGGTTACATCATGATCTAAGATAATAGAAGAAAGAATTCCATGAAGATGGAAAATCTAGTCTATGAAAATTTATGTGACTATGGAGGAGGTATAGGGATGATTGAAGGCATAAAATGAATATATTTGGAGAGGATATCAACCACAACCAAGATCACTACTTGCCCTCTAGATTTATGGGGGGCTTAATTATATCCATAGAAATATCTATCCAAATCCTAGTAGGGATGGGCAAGGTTTTGAGAAACCTAAGAATGAGTATCATTTCACCCTTTTTGTGTTGACAATTATCACACTCATCCACCATATATTGAATTTGATTTTTCATTCCCTTCCAAAATAAGTTGCATCATGCCTACTCATAAGTTTCAAGAAACCCTGAGTGCCCTATGGATGGATAAGCATGGAGTTTATAGAATATAACTCGCTAAAGATCTATTTTCTAGGGAAGCACCAAATGGCCTTTGTATTATAGAAAATCACCATCATAAGAATAATGTGGTATGGTAGAGGGGTTAGTGGAAAAATATTAAATGATTTAAGATAATGAGTAGTCATTAATATACCCCTATTGCACAATATCCAAACAATTTAGAATAGGCATGGAAATACCTAGAAGGGAAGTTTGGTTTGCAAATGTTTGAGATAGAGCATCAACCATAATATTGTCTTTACCTTTATTTTAAGTGATCTCATAGTCATAATCCATGAGTTTTTTGACCCATTCTATTGTGATGGGGTGGAGACCCATTTTTCCAATAAATATTTCAGACTCTAGTGATTAATTTTGATGCAAAAATGATTCCCCAATAGGTATGGCCATCATGTTCTCATAATTATAGAGTACTAAAATATTGATATAAATTGATTTACTTGTGAATGTAATGGGGCATCCTTATTGGAGGATAATATCACCAATTCCATTGCCTCAAGCATCACTCTTGAGAGTGAAGATCTTGGAAAAATATAAATAGCTAGAACATGTGTAGTACACATAATTTGTTTCAATTCTTTAAATTCACAATTAACAACTTATGTCCATGTAAAAGTATCTTGTTTCAATATAGCTATTAGTAGAGCTACAATCTTTTTGTAATCCTTGACAAAGTTATGATAGTATCCATTCAGCCCCAAAAAACCATGAAGGCTCTTGAGTGTCTAAAAATGAGGTTAATTTTTTATGGTAGCTATTTTTTTAGGATCTACCTAAACCCCTTGGGATGAAATAATATGCTTGAGATACTCCAATTAATCATATCCAAAATCACATTTGGACTATTTTTCACATAGATGATGATCAAATAGAAGTTTTAGTGTGAGTTCCAGATGTTAGAGATGCCTAGACCATGTTTTACTATAGATGAGGATATCATCAAAGAAGACTAGAATGAATTTGCACAAGTAGGGCTGAAATATTTCATTCATCAATTCCTATAATGTTGAAGGATAATTAGTGAGGCCAAAGGGCATCAATATAAACTCATAGTGGCCATCATGCATGTGAAAAGATATCTTAGGGATATCAACCTCATGAAGTTAGAATTGGTGATATCTAGAGTAAAGATCCAACTTGGAGAAAAAATGAGTGCCATGAAGCTCATCAATAACAAGGATTGGGAACCTATCCTTGATTTTGAAGTGATTTAGTATTTAAAATTCAATACAGAGGTGCCATGACCCATCTTTTTTATAGACAAGGAGAAATGGGGAAGAATATGGGTTAGTACTGGGGTGAAAAATTCTTTACTTTAGTAAGTCTTGAGTGAGCATCTCGATCTTGATATTTTAATAAAATGAGTAATGGTAGGGCTTGATACTAGGAGATATGCTTCTAAAAAGGAGTTGAATACAATGATCCTCTAGCTGTGAAGGTTTAAATCCCATTAGTTCAACAAAGACATATGCATACCTATACAGAACAATTTGTAGATCATAAAGAGTAGTGGAGACTGTTGATGGTTGCATTTGAATAGATTAGATTTGGGTAATGATGTCATGTGAATTATTATTGAGAATATTTTCCATTTAATGTGAATTTATAATTCTAAGAGACCCTAGGTGTAAGCCTTTTGATGTGTGTTTTTTCCTATTGTCTGAAAATTGCATCCAAAGTTTAGCAAAATATCATAAGATGGGTCAAGTATGCATAACCATTGGGATCTAAAAATGAATTCACATCCACATAAAGGTAAGGGAAACATGTTAGGGTGTAATTTATAATCTCCAATAGAGACACACATATTACAACACTTCTATTTTTAAGGTAATGTGCCCCAATTGACAATCATGACTTAAAATTTGGAGCAAGGATGGACAAAACAATCAACCTATTTAGTGATCCAAGGGTCAATGAAGTTATGAGTGATAAAATAATAAATGACTATTGTGAGATGGATCTTCTTGAATTAACCCATAGGGTTTGTAGGTTGGTGACTCCTACTAAGGCATGGAGGGAGAACTCTAGTTGGTTCTCCTAAGAGGTAGGTTCCACAGTCAACTAAGCTTCTTTGAGGTCATCTTCTGTATCTTGATCATTTGAAAAAATTTTAGTTTAGGGTGGGGATTCCACATATAGGAGGTAGATATTTTACTTAACACATCGATATCCTCAAGTAAATTTTCCATCACAATTATAACATATTCCTTTTTCTCTATCTTCTTGCATCTTTGCTTCAGTCAAATGCTTTATAAGATTGGTTTTGGGGGCTCACATTATTTTAGATCAAGTTTCCATCATCATTTTGGGTTGGAAAATTTTGACCTCAAATCAAATTTCATCCTTTTGTCCACTAACAAATCAAATCCTAAAAAATTCATTGGATAATCCCTCTGTGTAATTGGCTAGTTTTTCAAATTCTAATTGATATTTTCTCATGGTTCCTATTTGGCAATGTTTAGTGAGTGTTCCAGTTAAGTAATTAAAAGCATGAGGTCCATATCATTCCAAAATAAGGGTGTAAAAATTAGTACATATTGGCTCATCATGAGCCTTGATATACCAATTATACCATTAAAGGGATTTATGTTCCAAGTGAAAGGATACATGTAGAACTTTTTTGGCATCGAAAGTATTATGTAGACTAAAATATTTTTCTACTCGATAGATCCATCTATTTAGATATTCATCATTGAATTAATGAAAATCAAGCTTCAACCCACAAAAATTACTAGAAGAATAAAACCTAGTGTCTGAAGAGGACTCTAGATGTCATTTATTTTTTAAGGCAATGTGTTGAAGATTGAGGCTAAGAATTTTTTTCATCAAGATCTTTGATTTGGGTCTTGAGTGTGGAAATGTCATCCTCCATGTTTTTATCCTATTTGGGTTACTACCATGGCTAGAATAAGAGTTTTTTTATAATTTTTTGATAGTCTACTAGGAATATTTTGTAACTAAGATGACAAGTCTCTTGTTACTCTACTAGTAATATACATAGATATGATATGGTAGTTTTTTTATACTCTACTGGTATTATATTTAAATTGGTATGGAAAGTCTTATGATACTCTATTGGTAATATACAAAGATCTGATATGGAAATTTTATGATACATTATTATTAATATGCTAAAACTTGGTGGCTAGTCTATTGATACTCATTGGTAATATGTGAGGATCTGATATGGCACATTTTTTGATACTCCACTAGTAATATTTTCAAATTGATAGAAATGGGCCCCAATTTTCCATGACTACCTAAGGTCTTAATGATATCTCTATGGACACCAATGTCATCTGAGTGAGTATTACTCTCCAAAAAAAAATTCCATGTATTTACCCCTAAATGATATCTTTTGGTTTTCTTCATGGGTGGGAACTACTCAATCAGGATGGACCCATTACCCATTTTGATATCAGGTTTTCTCAATGGGCTAACTACTTTAGGGTTCCTATGGTAATCCTCATATTGAGTTTGAGGGTTTACACCCAAGCACTTACCATATTTATGTTGACAGGTATTTACCCTAATCCAAAATAGATTATTATGATAGAGAAAAATACTTAAATGAGTTATGCGATAGAAAATAAAAATACTTCTGAGAGAAAACAAATTTAGTCATGAAAAGTGATCTGATACTAGATGATAGGATCCTCCTACAATAAATTAATATAAACATATGAAATAGTAGATTTATTTAATGATAATGCATGAAATAATAGATTTATATAATTAGAAGAAACATCAAAGGGATTATATTGATCATAGGCCAGTTTGAGGGGGAAACCTCCTTTAATCAAGATCAATACAATAAATTCATGGATGAAT
This sequence comes from Torreya grandis, assembly GCA_037957365.1. Classification (NCBI taxonomy): domain Eukaryota; kingdom Viridiplantae; phylum Streptophyta; class Pinopsida; order Cupressales; family Taxaceae; genus Torreya; species Torreya grandis. The sequence goes on along the minus strand of JARHVA010001235.1, from coordinate 1,916,395 downwards.
TCATTGGCCTCAACACTTACTTATATACTAAGTCTAATCTAAGAAAATAATACTTCTCATGAATGTGAGATAAAAATAATACTCATGGGATGACTTGCAAAGCATATGCATCTATATAAACTAATATACTAACAATGTAAAGAGAAGGGGTAGCATAGGTTCCTAACAGAACCATAGGATGATTAATGGGATGGAGGTTTCTCATTTGGAAGATGTCCTAACATATACTATAATGTGGACAACTAGTGAAGATATAGGCCTTTAATGGATCGGTAAATTTGAAACCAAAAGACAAGTTTGCTATCTAGACCAAGTTACTCTCCTAGGTATCTCTAGTACAAATCAAACATAGGGGATGACCTTATGCAATGGCTGTGGCCCTATTTTCATCACCATATTTTTCATTTTATTGATGAAATTTTAATGCACAATAAAAATTTAACGATGTAACCTCTAATGTTTTAATATATAAATGGAGATAAATTACACTCCATGGCATGAGTTTCAAGTATGGGTTGAATAGTAGGTTGGGCATATATGTTGTTCAATAAAGTGTGAGTGGGTGAGTGAAACCTATAATAAAATTAAAAACTAGTTGATTTGGTTGGATGGACCTTTACTAAAGTGGGTATATCTCAAAAAAAACAAAAAGAGGGAAAGTAGGGTAGAAAACAAGTCTTTGTGGTTTCAAAGGGATTACTTTTAGGATGCTCTCTTGGTGGACATGTAATCTCTTGTTTAGCTAGTTTTTTAGATACATACATTGGGAGACATAAAGGGGAAACCTTATTCCCCATCACCATGATTAATATGTATTCATGATAGATCTAATAATCCCCCTTATCCATAGTGTTTTTCTAATGCCTTATAATATTTTGAGTATGGGTTCATCATTAATTTCCCTCTAGACTTGAGGGTAAATATTCTTATTAATTTTGACTATATTCCTCACATATGCATAGATGTGGAGGAAGAAAGAAAATTCTCATACTAAATTTTCAATGAAATATGGGGATAGGCTATAGAGAGATATATTTTGCACATAAATGGTGCTCATGACCACATTTAAAAAATATTACATCATATAGAAATGTTCATGCATGGGCCTCTTATCCTTAATAAACATTTTATCTTCTAAATTTGTGTTTATTATCTCTGCCAAGGTGAAGCTTAGGTCTTAGGTCATCAATAAATCCAAAAATGGCACCCATTCTAGGTGGAAAAAGTGGATACTGGGGTAACCATATAGCCTATTCAATAAGGCCATCCCAATATGGATTTCCATCTCCAATTTGGTGATAAGCACTAGACCCTTGGCTTTGAGGGTAACCACTTCTCTAAGAATGATCCATTTTTTTAGTGTGTTTTCAATTATGGTTATCTTGTTCCAAAATTCAACCCAGTGTCTATCAAAGGTTGCAATTTTAGTGTTAATTCATAAGTACCTCTAGAAATAATATTATAAAATGTAATCAATGACTATTTTATGTTTGATGTTGTGTAATAAATTACTAGCAATCATCTTTAGTACAAAGAACATGTCCCTCAATAGGTTGACACAGGGTATCACCTTAGGCCTAGTCACTATAAAATGTAGTTGGTGGTGATTTAATTATAATAATTTTAGTACCAATTATTGATGGGGGGCTTACAGAGTCTCTTCACCTGAATGGGAATCCACATTCTTGATCATATCCTAAAGGGATGAATGATCAACATATTCATCATTGAACATAGTTCAATCGGAGATGGTATATTTATATTCGATAGAGTTTTTGATACAAAATTTTGAAGGTGTAATCACTCCCATGAATGCTTTGGATGAAGAATCCAATGTTACCTAGTTTGATTATGTAGTTCTTAATTCAAGTATTTGCTTACTTTTGGGGAGTAACTCATGTGGAAACATGGATAGATAGGGCTTCAAATTATCTTTTGAATTTAAATTATCTTTATATTTTTATTAATAAATACACATAATGGTTTTTTATAATTCACTCATATAGTATTTAGTATAAGACTTTATTTCCAATTCATGCACCATTAATGTCCAATGCCTCCAAATTATTTTTACTTATGTAATTTAAACTTTAACACTTTAATTTGGTAGGTATGCCACATAGCATATTTATATACAATCAATTAAATGTCATTTTGTATCCTTAAACAAGTGTCACATTGTCACTACTTTCATGCAAAGTTAATTATGCCATGTAGTATGACTCCAAATGTTGGGTGCTGAAATTTATTTTGAGATTGAGTCGGATAATTATTGTAAAGTACCAAATATGAAGGCTGAGATGGATAGAAGTTTTGAACAAAATATTTGAAGAGCAAATCCTACAAATAAAACTTATGAAGAACACTTTTTATAAACACAACTTATGAAATGCAAATTATTTTCAAAATTTATGACATGTAGGATATACGAAGGCAAAGTTATGACAAAATATGTGAAAAAAAGTTCTAAAAATAAAATATATGATAACACAATGTTAAAAACCAACTTCCCAAACAAATGTTCTAAAATAAAATATGTGAGAACAAAACTACTGAAGTCCATGACTGGTAAAAACCAAGAGTTATGATCACATCCTAAAAAGTTAAAAATGCATGAAGTCCAAATGTGAAAACCTATATATATGCAAAACTCTTGAAGACCATTAATAGGTTATCCCAAATAAATCACACATTGAAGACCTAATTAAAAATAAATTCCCATTACATTCAAATTGAACATCAATCATTTTCATAAAGAATAAGAAATTTTAAATATTGGGCTTGATGAAGACAAATATAAATGCTAATGAAAAGTTTTTTAAAAGCATAACTAGATGTTTCAAAATTTTAATGGATCCCTAATCAAGAAAAATGAGACTGGGGTGTGCTGAATACAACATGACCCATAAAAGGGAGTATGTGAAGCTTGGGAGAAGAAATAAATTTAATGAGTAACTTCCCCTACATGACAAGAATACTTCTTGCATGACATTTGGGAGTGGAGTGAAGTTTTGCCCTAGTTTCTCTCAATCATGCTTATATGAGGGAAGAAAATGGTACTTCATGAATACAAGGGGATTATGCTTTCCAATAATATATATATTAAGGAGGTGGTTCACTAAGTTTATCTTGACCAAAACATCCAAAATTAAAACAAGACCAAAAATAGACCCATTTACACAACTCTCCATGAGTAGATCATCAAGATGGCTACTTAATGCATTGAGGAAGGACTTATGAATTATATTGCTTAGTCTATTTCTTATATGAACTAAAACTATGGTGTAAATGACAACATTTATGAATCTCTAGTGTTATTCAGTCCCTATCTCTTCTCATTATTATATATGTAGTAAAAATTACCATTTTAAAGATCTTCTCTTTAGGTGATGGTGAAATGCTATAAAAATTTAGACATGTAATTTCCTTTGAATCAATGAAAATATTGTTTTATCTTTTCTCATGCTTGCATTGTCATGTGAAATTTGAGTTTTTTATAATTTTTTATGGTAAGTTGATTTCCCATTTAATTTTTGTCCATTTATCCTAAAATTAATGCAAGATAGACTTATTTTCAATTGTGAGTTGTGTACAATCAATTTCTTTACAAGAACTAGCTATGGAAAGAATTCATCCCTTCTAGTTTAGTCTTAAACGCTCCACCTTATTATAAATTTATTATGAAAGAGTGGTAATTTTTAGGGTTGTGTAAGTGTATCAGTCCTTTTGGGCTTCATTATGAAAGTTCTAACCAAATAGAGGAGACCTACATTCTAGTGCATAACCTCCTTTTTTAGTTTACGTTTACTTGTGTTTCCTTGTTTCCATTTTCTTCATTATAATAATACAGTTGGTCATATTTTAGGTGATTTACCAGGGGAACTATCCCTCTCTAAAGATTCACTCCTTAAATAAGGTCACCCACAACTCAAGGAGTGTTTCCATTATATCATCTAAAAGGAGAAGTATTGAAATCACTTCTCTAAAGGGTTCACTTCAACCTAATAATAGTTTTGGCACACCCAATGGGATAATTTGATGATCCTTATAGAATACATTGAAGATTTTTTGTGTGTTCATTAGTGCATATTGCCATTTAGGGTAGTTTATTCAACATGATGCTGCTACAAGGATTGAATAGATTGGTTTTAGTAGCCCAAACATTCATTTCAAATAAAATGTTGGTAGTTTTTAGTATATTTTCTATTTTAAGCACTTTCAAGAATTTAAAATTATTATGATCAAAACTATCTTATCTTTTCAATCCTTTATCTAGATTATACACCCCATGATACATCTCTTACATGTTTGGATTTAGAATAAATTTCAACACCATGATAGATCACCCAATTTAGATAGATCACCATGATCGATATCATTATCTATGATGTATAATGCATGTTACCTATATCTTCCACCACTTGAACATTAGGATGAACATATATTTAAACATTAACCATATATCTTAAGTTTTTTCATCATGATCTAATGATCCTTGTTAAATTTGCTCAACTTCAAAATGCATCTGTTAGATCAAGTTATCATAGGCTCACACACTTCAAGTCATCTTTGTACACTTTTATAATTTAATGTTTCAACTTTAAAATGCATCCATTGGATCTTTTGATCTGAGCTCTGACATGCTATTAGATCTTCAAATTATCATGAACTTTATCTCTACTTATCATTAAACATCGATCTCTTAATCTCATCTCACTACTTCCTGAGTCTTTAGAACATATACACTTCATTTATCTCATCAAATTAGCTCAATATTTAACTCACATGTGTGTCATTAAACATCGAGCACTTGATCTCATTGAGTCCAATCATTCCATTAGATCTTTATTAGATAATCACCTACTCACCATTGATCCTTAGAAGAATATATATCTTTATCTCTAATAAGCTACCATGAGTGTGACACTTAGCATTCCCACATTAATCCTTAACTATTTGACTTTAAACTACTCTCTATATTTACTATGCAAGCTCCATGATTATGGCACTTTTCACTAGCATGTTTACTTGCAGGTGACTTTGACAAATTGACTTTGCTACACTTCATTATATCTTTAACATATAATTAATAACTAATCATTGACCAAGCTAGGATAAATATTAAATCTAAGACTTAGGAAACATTAAGGTCTTTGATCACATCTTAATCTAGTAATTACTAGGTCAAAGGGTCTAGTTGAAAAATGATGACAAGGACTTAAGATATGACTTAAGTAATTGATTCTTACCTATATCTAGTCAACCTAAAAATAGATCATGTTTATCAATGCCATGGATAAAACCCTTAAGTTTTAATTAAGAAACCCTGTAAATTTTGATATCTAAAATAAATTATTTCTAAGCTCATTTCTCTTCATCTGAACCTATGAACCATATATCTAGGATGCACTCAAAAACCCATGAAATATATTTAATCAATTGCTCTTCAATCCTAAAAAATGGTCTCTATAAAATAATTACAACTTTTCACTATGCAACTATAACACATGATCTTCTCTCCATCAATATTTCCTAATCCATTGACACCAATGACATTCATAATGTCCATTTTAACATCAATGAAAATATTATTTCCAATAATCTCTCCCTTTGGCATTGATGGCAAACTAAATGTTCTTATCTTGTACCATGATAGCAAAATATGATTCGTCTTTGGCCTTGACTACAGTGGCTTTTGATGAACTTGAGCTAAAAATGTTCATACCAAACTTGATTCCCCTTAGGCAATGGAACATTTACCTAAAATCACTTGGACACATGCTCTGCTCTTTCAAACTTTTACAGAGAGAATTTGCACTTTTTCTCCCCTTTTGACATCAATGGCAAAGGGACTCCAACTTTTTCACTATTTATCCAAATCTTACTCCCCTTTTATTAGATAAAGGAATTCTTCCAAGAATATTCAACCATCAGCTCATTATAAATTTTTAAAAGTATGCATACCTAAGTTGCCTTTTCTCTCTTCTTTTAGGGATTAACAAAGCTTTGATGACCCTTCCCCTAGATGCATGCCCTATCACTAAGATATAGTGATGTGATGTAGGATCCACCACTCCCAGTTTCTATCTTAGATACTCAAATTATTCCTTAGGAAGAGGTTTGGTGAATATATCTATATTTTGATCCTATGTTGGCACATATTCCATTATTATCTCTTGATCTTCAACCTTTTCTCTTAAGAACTAATACTTGATTGATATGTGCTTAGTTTTGGAATGCATCACTAGATTCTTTGATATGTTAATAGCACTTGAATTGTCACAAATAATAGAGATAGCTGATTTGTACTCTAACTTGATGTATTTAAGTGTTTACTATATCCACAAGACATGTGTGTAACATGCCTCTACTAAAACATACTCTTTTTATATTGTAGAAAGAGTAACTAACTCTTGCATTTTGTTCAGCCATGAAACAAGTTTGTTTCTAGGTAAAAATGCACCACCACTAGTGTTTCTTCTATCATCCACACTTCCAGCCTAGCCAACATTTTTATGTACTATCAAAGTGAAATATTCACTTTTATGATACCATAGACCATAGTAAATTATAATCTTGATGTATCTAAATATTCTTTTCACTATATTGACATGTGATTCCTTAAGAGTAGTTTGAAATATTTTAACCATGTATACTACTTGCATGATATTAGGTCTTGATGTAGTTAGGTATAACAAGCTACTTAGAATCGATCTATACATAGTCTAATTTACATCAAGGGATTCATCCTCTTTACTCAACTTGCATCTAGTTATCATGGGAGCACCTACTAGGTTACTATCTTCCATTCCAAACTTCTTGAGTATTTCATTAGCATATTTGGTTTGAGATATAAATATCACTTCATTATTTTTTTCTATATTTAGATGTAGGAAGAAAGAAAGTTATTGAAGCATATACATCTCAAACTCATTTTTCATTTGAGTAGAAAATTGTTTACACATTATGTTGTTGTTACCACAAAAAAAATATATCATATACATATACAACAATAATTAACATGTGTTCACCTTTTGATTTAAAGTATAGATTGTTGTCTATACATCCTTTATTGAATCCTTATTGTTACGAGTACTAGTCTAATCTTGAATACCATGCTCTACTTGATTTTCCTAGACCATACATAGATTTCCTCAGTCTTAAAACATTATCCTCTTCTTTTGATAGCTAAAAACCTTTAGGTTGTTTTATGTAGACTTCCTCTGCCATGTTCCCATTCAAGAAAGTAGACTTAATAACCATTTAATAGACTTTGAATTTATTATAAATAGAGAATGCTAGAAACATTATTATGGATTCCAATTTACCAACTGGAGAAAATCTATCTTCAAAATATATGCCTTCAACTTATACATGTCCTTTGCACACCAATATGGCCTTATTCCTTATAACAGTTCCATCCTCATTGACTTTGTTTCTAAAGACCCACTTTGTACCTATTATATTCTTGTTTGAATGTCTTGGAACTAATTCAAAAAATTTATTCTTTTCAATTTGGATTAGTTATTCTCCCATGGACATTGGCCAATTTTCATTCTTTTTGGCTTCAACATAGTTCTTAGGCTCAATTTCAGACATTAGAGTAAAACTTACTTGCTCCTTGTTTTGTGAAACTCTTCTCCTTATCTGAACTCCTTTAATTTTATTACCAATTATCTTCTCTATAGGATGAACCATTTTTTAATAAATATTATAGGTTCCTTTTCATTTAGTTCCTTAGGTTCTTCATTAACTATTTCCTCTTTAGAATCTGATTCTTATTTATTGATTTCGATGTTAGGTTTAACATGTTTCAATATTTCTTCAACCTTGACATTAATACTCTCTAAAATATTTAGTATATTTTTGTTGTAACATATGTAGGATTTTATTTGGGTGGAATAACCAAGAAATATTCCTTCATCACATCTTGATTCAAAACTTCCCAATTTATCTTCTTTTCTCTTGATGTATCATTTGCTACCAAACACTCTAAAATAATTAATAGAGGTAGGTCTTCCATACCATAGTTTATAGGGAGTTTTATCACTATTTACCCTTAGTTGAACTCTATATACGATATATATTACTATTTATACTATTTCTCTCTAATATATAATAGGTAACTTGGCCTCTTTTAGCATTGTTCTAACCATCTCCTTGACTATTATGTTCTTTCTTTCAACAACTCCATTCTACTATGGAGTCCTTACTGTGGAGTAATACCTTTCGATTCCATTTTTTTCATAGTACTCTATGAACTCATTTTAGATGAATTCTCTAGCTCTATCAAATCTTAAGCATTTGATTTTTCATCCAATATCATTCTCCAACATGGCCCTAAATACCCTCAATCTTTCAAATGTTTTATTCTTATCCTTCAAAAAGGTTACCCATGTTATTCTTGAGTAATAATCTACAAATAACATGAAGTATATCTCTCCTTTAGATCCTCTTATCTTAGTAGGACCACAAAGATCAGTATGAACTAATTTTAAAGTCTTTGTAATTGCATACTCATTTATTTGAAATCTAACCCTTGTCTACTTGCTTTACTGACATTCCTTACAAGTAGTGTCTATAGGTTTGGTTATCTTAATAATGTGTCTAACACACTTATTTTAGCTCACCTTTACTAGGTTGTCAAAATTGGCATGGCCCATTCTTCTATGCCATACCAACTCTCATCAATCTTTCCTATCAAGTAGATATTACCATTCACTTCATTAAGATTATAGATATTACTTTCAGCTTTATCCCTTCTACAACTAGTCTTCTAGATCTCCTTATCTTGCAGCATTTTACATTAAATGTGACCTTACATCCATTGCCATATATTTGGTTAACACTTAGAAAATTATGTTTCAATCCTTCAACATAAAAGACATCATGTGTAAGTAATTTTCCATCTATGTTTAAGGTTTTGTTACCACATATCTTTATTTTAGTATTGTCTCTCATGCTAATAGATCCTTCCTTAAATTTTATTAGTTTGATGAACTTACTCTTATCACTATTCATGTGTTTTGATCAACCACTATCTATTACCCACAAATTATGTTCCTTGGCATGGAGGGTAGCTTGAGCATTCATAGATTGATCTTTCACCTTCCACACATCCTTGGGTTTCTTATTTGGCTTATTTTTCCATTTTTTAGAGACTTGTGACCTTTTTTCACACTAGGAGGCATGCTTTTATTTTCACTTTGTATATTTGGTATTACAAATTTTTTTCTACATTGTTTAGCTATGTGACCAAAATTATTACAATTATGGCATATTACATTTATATCTAACAAGGGTGCAAATTAATTTATACTTATAAATTTTGTTCTCCTTTTGGGTATAACCCTACATTCACTATACCTATGAATAATTACAACTATAAAAATAACCAAAGATGAGGAATAGTTGGTCATATCATTTCTTTGTGCAAGATGAGGAAATCTTCTTAACTCTAGCTTCTTCAAATCTTCTACCCTTATGAAACCATCTGCATCATCTACCTCTGTCCTCTTGTTTTATCCTTCAACTTTACTCATATCAATAGTGCTTATGTTTGTCTTTGTATCTCTAGGGGCATTATTTCAAGATTTTTCATTCTTTGTTCCTAATTCTCCTTCTGTTATAAAGTTGGCATATAAGTTTGTAGATGTACTAGTCATGGGACTTTTCCCCTTTTCAAAACCAAGACCATATTTATCTTTGATGGATTTTGAGAGTTGATCAACTCATCAATAATTATTGGACCTCCTTTTAGCTTCAGGACTATGTCTATTTGTTCTTTATATTTTTCAAGTTCTTTTCTCAAAACCACTATCTTTACTTCTGACTTCATGTATTTAGTAGAAAATAATTCAAGTTTGAATACATCTTCTATTCTTTTGGCCTCTTCAGCTTGTTTAATTAGTCTAACCACCATATAATCATATTTTTCAAGACTTTTGGACATTTTTTCAATCTCCTTTTGTCTAAGCTTCTTCTATTTTGAGTTCTCTTTTCTTAGCTTGTCAATTTCATCTAGAGCATAGATGATTTTACACTCTAGATCCACTTCTCCTTATTCATTTGAGTCTACAACTTATTATTGATCCATATAAGATGGTCCTATTGTCATGAATATGTATTGATTTCCCTTATCCATATAGGCATAATCATGGTCATCATTTGAGCTATCGCACTCATCCAATGAATCACTATTTTATCTTGTAGATAGGCATTTCTTATTTTTGAAGAATTTCTTCTTATTATAATAGTGGGTTTCATCTTTTTAGTATCCTCTTCTTGCTCACAGTTATCTTTTTTGTTATATGTGCATTTAGCATCAAAATGTCCTACCTTACCATAATTAAAACATTTAAAGGGTAATTTACCATTGTATTTTTCAGACCCTTTTCTTAATCTTATAATAAAGTTGGATTCTTCTTCATATGTCTCCTAAGATTTGGATGTAGGTATTTTTTATTTTACTTTTTTATCTACTTTGAATGTAGATTCTTTCTTGAAAGTGTTTGCTTCTCCCATTCTCATCTCATAGGTAGTGAAGTTTCCATGAAACTAATCAATTATGAGTTTATCTAGATCTCTTGCTTCCTCTATTATAGAGATTTTAGAGTCATACCTTGATGGTAGAGATCTTAGGACCTTTTTAACAATGACCCAATATTTCATCTCTTCTCTAAAGCCTCTGATTGCATTGACTATTTCATCTCCTCTAAGGAGGTAGTCAGAAATTTTCTCTTCTTCATTCACTTTAAGGATTTCAAACTTGCCTTTCTATGTTTATAACTTGTCTTTATTTACCTTATCATCACCTTCATAGATTCTCTTTAATTTTTTCTAGATATCTTTTACCTTTTGACAATACATCACTTTGATAAACTTTGAATTAGATAATCCACATAGAATAGTAGTATTATCCTTGACATTGCTCTCATATGATTTATTGCCATCTGAATTAGTAAGATCTATAGTAAGAGATGTATATCCATTTACAATAGACATCCATACATTAAACCCTAATGAAGATAAGTATGCATCCATTTTAATGCTTGAAAATGCATTATTTGATCCATCAAAGAGAGATGCTTTGTTTAAGGAAGAGTCTTCTTGACTAAACATTCATGTTCATTATCTAAGATCTATCTGAGATAGATTAAGCTTTTCTAAGGAACTATCCCTCTGATACCAATTATTGGAACATAACTATCTACTAAGAGGGGGGGTGAATCACTAGATTGAAAAAATTAGTCCTTTAATACTTTTAATGTAGATTAAAACATTTATTCAAATATCACACACACACAAATATGCATAACACCTAATGTACATGGAAAACCTAATATGTGAAAAACCATGGTGAGAAACAACTAATAGAATCTACTATTCTAATCTAGCCTCATAGTCAAAACCTCACTGGTTGCAACATTTAAGGGCACCAACCCTAAGGAGACACCAATCCCCTAATTTAAGAGTACCTACTCTAAAGAATCACCAAATCACCTCTTCATATAGAACATACCAATTATATATATATATATATAATGGAGCTACATCTCTAGATTACAATATTGTTTCATGTATGAATCCAATTCCAATTCTATTTTACAAATATATTCTATAACTACTCATATTCTTCACATCACTCTCTTCTCTTACACTCTACCCCTTTGGTTTTGTGTCTCTATATTTATCTATTAGACACAATTCAACAACACTAACAACTTTTAATATATCTTAGATTACATATTTATATACATTATATCTAGCTCTTGCTTTATCTTTGTGTTCACACTTGGTCTATAACACATCACGCTCCATCCTTGGTTTAATCAATAGGTTTTCCATTTATTGAATTCATGCACCAACACCATAATACACTATCTTTTTATATATTTATAAAATATCAGGCTCTAGTTTTGATGCACATGTCATATTACCCAATTTAGATCAATCACAATGATCTATATTATTCTCTATGTCATATAATGCATCTTACCTACATGTTCTACTGCTTGACCATTAAGATGAACATATATTTAAATATTGACCATAGATATTAAGTTTTCACACCATAATCTAATGATCCTTGTTCAATTTTATCATCTTTAAAATGCATTCATTAGATCAAGTTATGACAAGCTCATGCATTTTGTTAGATCCTTGTATGCTTCTGGGCTTTAATGTCTTAAATTTAAAATGATCCATTGGATCTTTTGATCCAAGCTCCCATGTACCATGAGATATTCAAAGTAGCATTGACTTTATCTTTGTTTATCATTAAAAATCAATCTCTTAATCTCATCTCACTACTTCCTAAGTCTTTGGAACATATACACTCTATTGATCTCATCAAAGAAGCTCAGTCTTTAACTCACATCTATGTTGTTAAACATTGATAACTTTTTTTCATTGATTCCACTCACTCTATTATATATTAATTACATGATCACCCCCTCATCATTGATCCTTATAAGAACCTCAATATTTTCATTGACAAGCTCCTATGAGTGTGACACTTGGCATTCCTACATTAACACTTGACTATTTGAATTTAAACTACTTCATATATTTACTATGCAAGCTCCATGATTGTGACACTTATCACTAGCATGTTTACTCATAGGTGCCTTTTACAAATTGAATTTAATACACTTCATTATATCTTCAACATATGATTAAGCTCTAACCATTGATCAAAATGGGATAAATATTAAATCTAAGACTTAGGAAGTATGAAGGTCTTTGATCGCTACTCACGTCAGTAATTACTAGGTTGAAGGGGTTAGTTGCACAATAAGAACAAGGACTTAAGATATAATTTATGTAATTGGTTCTTGCCTATATATATTCAACCTAAAAATAGAACATGCCTATGAATTCCATGGTTTAAACCCTTAGGGTTTAACTAAGAAACCTTGTAAATTCTGAGAGCTAAAATAAATTATTTATGACCTCATTTCTCTTCATCTAAACCTATGGGCCATATATCTAGGATGCACTCAAAAAAACCATAACATATCTTCAATAAATTCCTCTTCAATCCTCTATAAATTGTCTTTATAAAAGCATGAAACTTTGCATTATGAAATTGTAAAACATGCTCTTCTCTCCATCAATCTTGCCTGATCTTTTGACATCAATGACAATTATATTGCCAAAAAGAATGTGGACTCATTTATCAAAGAGGGATATCATTATAAATTATTCATAGTTTATGGAATATTTTTAAGAATTTATTGGTTATGTAGCCAATCTAAAATACAAATATTAATCCATTTGTGGCATGAATATCTCAAGAATAGATCATTCGGTCATATTTTTCATGTAATAAATGATACCCCTATGGTTTTTATTTTGCCCCAAGTGGAATAATGGCTAAGTCTTCAAATTTTACATAGTATGTTATTTATCTTTTTTTCTTCAAAGTTTTGATTTCACATTATTTCAAAATTGTAGTTGTGTCCTCTTTTTCCCTAAGTGTTGTTGCACATGTTGTCCTTATTCTTAATTTTTTCTATTTTGGAGGTGATATTTAAGCTTATTGAAAGAGGCCTAATAGTACATATCATTTATAATGAGTTTATATTTTATTTTATTCCTAATAAACTTGATAAGGTAGATGGTCTAAGTGTTTAGACATGAAAACATCCCTTGGAGGTAGCCAAAATGTTATCTATTTTAGCCACCCTTGGCCCTTAGATCATTTGGACACTAAGAGAAGGGGATTTATTTAAAAATTCACATGATTTATTATTGTTAAATGCATCATATAAGGATTAGATGAGTTCACAATCAAGTATTCACAGTTCATTAAGTTCTCTTATAATTTGATTTCCTTGAAGGAGTCTTATGATCATTGTCACAAGTCATTATCTATGTTAGTCTTTTATGGAAATCCTCAATGCATAATAGGTGACTTAGGGTCTTGTTTAAGTCATAGGTTTTTCCTGTTGGATCTCACTCCATGTTAAGAAGCATTAAAACTAAAGGCAATGAATTATTTAGTTAAAGTTCCAATAATGTCATCACATGAACAAATAAAAAGTGAGGTTCAATGGAAATGAGGTCAAAAAGGGATCCTATGAGGCATAATAAAGTCATGAATACACCCAAAAAGGTCTTAGAAGTGAAATTGAGGGTGTAAAAAGGTCAAGATGTCTTATTTAATCCCATTTAAGTTATTCTTAGGAAAAATAAAGCTATCCCAATGTCTTAAAAGTCCATATAATGTATAAAATATTATTCCATTAAACCTCTAATCAATATAAAGGAGTAAAAAATCATTAAATATCTTAATTTCCCTTTGTTATTAGTTTTTTGGTTGTTTTCATCCCTCTTAATGTGGAGAAGAGTACTTGACCTTCACAAAATCATTACCATATCAAGAAAAATAATGTCCTCTTAATTTTTATAGGGATGTTATATAGGTTTAATGGAGAAAACATCAAGGTCAACCACTAAATTTAGGGCTCCACTATGGTTCCAAAACCTAAAGCTTCAAAGAGGTAATACCTATCATGCTTTATAGGTTTACTTCAAAGCCTAAAGATGAGAAAACCATTCTTAAATGGGAATTTATGGTTTAAACATCCTTATTCAGGTATCTCAATGAAGAATAGATTCATCCATAGCTGGAAATGAAATATTTTAACCAAAGATCAAGTAGGGTAAGCCCTCAAACATGAAGATTTTTAATAAGTTGTAAGTTTTGAAAATATTTCTTGGATCTTGCAAGTCCACATTGATATTTAAGATACCTAATGTCATGAATATAAGGCCTATATAACCATAATAAAACCTTCATATTATTTCAAGGATTACCACATAGGTTGTAGACCTCAAAACCATGCCAAAACTAACAAAAAATCCCTTCACAAACACATACAAAAAGTTTTATACAATATGACATCTATAATGAGGAATTTCATGAGACTGTATGAAAATTTTATATGGTTAATAGGTTGTGAATATTCCATTATATGTTTTTGGAATGAAATATACTCAAACAGGACTATGAATCATTATTAGGAAGCCAAAAATAATCTTCAAAAGAGCTCAAGAAAAGGCATGATTTTGGAATTATTGTTACATATACTAATGTGTGTTGAATAATGGTCTTATAGGATTTAAATATGCCTATTTATAATAATATAAAGCCATTATATTATTTATTGGATCATTATATCATGTTCAATCACCAAAAAGATCATAAGCTGCCTAAAACCCTCTCAAACCCTATAAGTTCATGGTTCCATTTTGGTGATTGAAACATGTTCAGATGGATTGTATCAAGTCATAAAGATACTTAGGAGAAATTTTAATATCATTTTAAATCTCTCCAATCATGTTTCAATGCTTTTTTAAGACAATGGTGAGTATTTCTCCTGGAGGTTCAAGCTTTAAGATGGCCTTTAAATGCATGCATGCACCAATAATAAAGTTTTTAAGACATTTTGAGGTGTCTCCACTTAATTAAAGAGTATTATACTAGATAAGATACCACTCATTATATTTATTATGCCCTCATAATCAATTTTTAGGTACAATCAAGACTATAAGATCCAAGTCAAGGTTCAAGAGGGTTTAGGCTTAAAGATTACTCATATAGACTTGCAAACACAAAATGTGAGGTTTTTAATGCATTAATGGGATGGTATGATTGAGTATAGGATTCAATAAATATATAATTTCTCCATAATGAAATATAAAATACTATTATACTCTTGGTGTAGGCCTAAAATATCTCAAATTATAGGGTTTTATGGAGGTTTCGATATTGAATGTCCTTACATAAGCCTCCATACCTGAAAAGGGGAAATTTTAGAGGGTTTTATGATTGATAATGAACTTTAAAAGGTTAAAGGGATTTTATGTGTTTTTTAAGGTCAATAAAATAATAAATGAGGTCTTGAGGCCTCAATATTCCCAAGATATAAAATTATTAGTAAATAAACATGTTTCCTTCCATTAAAACCCCAGTTTGCATAAAAAAGGCTATAAGTTGAGTTTTAAAACTCTAAAACTCATTAAATTTAGGATATTTAATTTTTAATATAAAAGTTTTTTTAAAGTCCATACCATGCTTGAAGAGAGAAAAAATGATAAAATATAGTCTATAGGAATATACTTTTGCATAAAAGGCTTGTCTAGGCACCCTAAAACGTCCATATATTGAAAAATACTTACCTAAAATATATAAAAATTATATTATATATTCATTATAATGTATATTTTCATTTCCAAGTGACTTAATGATTATTTTATGAGCATACCATAATATATATTCAAAATTTAAGTATGCATTCAATGTTAAGGAAGGAGTGTTGAACAATCAAGAAGCTCTCAAGACACATTATGTTTAAAAGCTATCAGATATTAAATATCCCAAATTATGGGGTTGTAATTATTTTAAATTAATAGTAACATAGATTTTTAAATCCTTATTTACAAATGAACAAGCCTTTAATGTCATTCTTATTACTTTTAAGCCTCCATGGTAGGTTTTTAAACAACTTCTTCAAAGTATCATAAGTAGTGCAGAGGATTTTAGCCTCAAATTAGCTTCCTCAAGCCATGATATTTCATAAAATATAATAATATTATTAAAAAACATGAAAATGTTTCATTCCATCCTAACAAAGTGTAGACTATTCCACAACTCCCTTGTGAGGAATGCAAGTTGAATACATAGCAAACACATTGAATAAACCACTAGAAGAAAAGTATGGAAAAGGGATCCATAAATGGAATTATGTGAACCTTGGGAGAGGAAATAAATATAATGATTAACTACCAATTCATGACCAAGTATGCCTCTTATATGACATTTGGGAGTGGAGGGTAGTTTTGGCCTAGTTTATTTCAATCATGCTTGCATGGGATAAGGAAATAGTACTTCATGAAGATAAAGACATCATGTTTTCCAATTTTATATATATATATATATATATATTAAGGAGGTGTTTTATTTAGTTTAACATAATTTATACCTCTAAAATTCAATTAATATGATAAATAGACCCATCTATGCTACTCTTCATGACATCATCAAAATGGTAGCCTATTTGGGGGGCACTTATGACTTGGATTGATTAGTATATTTCTAATATAAATTGAAAAAATGGTGTAAATGACAATTTTAATGATCATATAGTGATATTAACTCCCTCTCTCTTCTCATTATTCTATATTCAGGTCTAAAATGACCATTTTAATGAACTTGTCTTTTGGTTATCGTAAAACTTTGCCAAAATTTAGACTTGTAATTTTCTTTGAATTAATGAAAAGACTATTTTACCTTCTCTCATGCTTGCATTTTTGTGCAAAATTTTAGTTTTTTTAATATTTAATTATGGTGAAGTTCATTTCCCCTCTTATGTTTATCCATTTCTCCTAACATTCATGTTATATAGCCTTCTTTTGTAGGTTGTGAGTTGTGTACAATTAATTTCTTGGCAAGAACTACCTATCGATAGACTTCATCCCTCCTAGTTTTTTCATAAGAATTTTACCTTCCTAAAAATTACTTATGCAATAGTGGTAAATTTGAGGGTCATGTAGGTGTATTAGTCCTTTTGGGTTTCATTATGTAAGTTCCAAGAAACTACAGGAGACCTACTTTTTGGTGCATCACCTCTTTTTCATTTATATTTATTTATGTTTCCTTCATTCCCTTTTCCTCATTAAAGTAGTATATTTAGTCATAGTTTAGGAGATTTACCAAGGTAATAAACCCTATCTAGAGATTCACTCCTCATATAAGGTTACAATCTACCTAAGGAGTGTTTTCATTATATCATCTAAAGGGAAAATCCTTAAAACCACTTCTCCAAAGGGTGCACTTCAACTTGATAATAGGTATATAATCTAATTTACCAATAATGTGATCTTTGAGATAAAAAAAAAATTTGCCACTTTTCTATGTAATTTCTCATAATGATGATTTGATATTTTAATTCTTTACAAGTACAAACCCTAGGTCCCTCAGATATAATATGCATACATATACCATCTACCTTATGTATAGAAGATATCATGGACCTAGTTAGAGGGATAATTTATATCACCCTCCTTAGGGTTTTGAGGAATAATAAGTACCTTTTTAGGCATTTAGTTTTTCTTAAAACTAATATGAGAATAAAAAATAAGAGATTTATAAATGTTAGAATTCTAACATGATAGAATAAAGATATAATAATTTTTGAGTATTTGATACATTTTTTGAAAATTTGAGATAGGTGTTTAAGGAAAATCATGAAATGAGATAAACTAATAAAATAGGGAAACTAAAATATAGTGTATGACTGGTAAAACTAAGATTAATAAAAATATTAAAATGTTAATTAGTAAAATAAAAACAATATTTTGGCCCAAAAAAATATGTTTTTGTCTATACCAAAATACTTATAAAAAAACTATGATTAAATTGAAATGTGATCTATTATGAATCAAAAAAAATACAAAACAATTGGAATTCTTCACAAGGAAAACCCTACAATATTCCCAATAAAGAATCAATTATATTGATAACAAGTTAATTTTAAATATCTGAGAGAAGTTTTTGAGTATAAATATTATTTTTGACAAAACCCATAAATTAATTATAAAATAGGTATAGTATTGATCTTATATGTCAATAAATAATAAAACTAGGAAATTGCAAGAATAAAAAAATCCATACAAAATTTTGGCAAAAAAGAGGTTTTTAAATATACAAACAAGAGTGGAAATTACCTCTGATAAATTTATAAATGGATATGTTTAGAGGCCAAAATGTACCAATCAAGGAAGAATAAACTTGAAAGTGTATGAACATGAATCCCTTGTAACTAGAACAAGGTAGAACTGTAGAGTAAAGTTTCATATCTAAAAAACAATCATGGAAAGTTAAAACCCTAAGAGGTTGGAAAACTTGATCTAGATAGGTTTGAGAAATAAGACTCAAAGGTTAGATTAAATAATAGTTTAACCCTAAAATCTAGATCAAGGAATCTAGGGTTAAATGGAATAGAGATAATCTAGGACATAAGGGTGAC
Organism: Torreya grandis; assembly: GCA_037957365.1. Taxonomy (NCBI): domain Eukaryota; kingdom Viridiplantae; phylum Streptophyta; class Pinopsida; order Cupressales; family Taxaceae; genus Torreya; species Torreya grandis. Next base: position 1,897,358 of record JARHVA010001235.1, on the reverse strand, counting down.
AAACTATCTTTATTGCAAGCCAATTAATTTGAAAACTTAGATAATCAATATTATCAATTTAAATACTGGGATATGCTAAAAAAAGTAAGTGTAGAATATGATTACAAGATGGGTTAGTTTCTATGTTAGTATCCAAATACAAACAAAATCACAAAACATAACACTTCAAACTTGCTCCCTAGGGTGATATATAATCACTAAAGTAAAGAAATTAACACATAAAGATGAATAATACATTTAATTTCATTGCAGACTCCATATAACAATACTTAGGCAAATGCTTTATTCAATTTATTTATAGATAAGTATGTATTAATGGATGTATTCAATCCAACATCTCCCCTTGTCCATTATGGATTTGTTTACTTTGGAATAAGAATGGCAAAGCTTCTTAGCCATATTAAGATAAAGATGTGTGGTTTGAAATCAATTCAAATTTGGAGACCAATTAAAATAAATGTTTAAATCAATATTTGGAAGAATGGATCAATTAATAGGCATGGTTTGTAGAAATCAAATATTTGTTGCATTGATTAGGCATGGATATGCATTTTGATCTTTAGGACCGTTTATGTCATGATGATGTCACTTTTTGCTGAATTTTCATTTTCCAAAATTAGATATTAGTTAATTTGAAATGGATTTTTCACTTAAGAATTTAATTGGATTTAATTAATTAAATTAATATGATTAGGCTTTTTACAATTCTTAGAATTCAATTAATTACCATGCACTATTAGTTGAAAATGTCAATTTTCTAGTTCATATTTTGACTAGAGATGAATTATATGAATATAATTATTGCATACAAGGTAATACCACAATTAGGAACATATTTATGTGAATCAAGAATTAAACATGATGTGTGGGCATGAATCAAAGTATTCTGATGGTTTTGGTACAATTTATACATTATTGTAAGAGGTCATTTAGAATTGAAATTTTTACATGGTAATGGTGAGAATTAGATGTCTACATTTTCCCCCTATTTGAGAAGGCATTATGAGACACTAGGCATAATAATATATTTTCAAAGAACGAAAATGTAATTTAAGAAGAATTTGAAATTTTTGTTTGAATAAATGATTAGTGACCCATGATACAAATTGAAGAGGGCAGGTGGGGATGAAATAATAACATGGTATCTTGAAAAGAGAAGGAAGAAATGGGAATAAGTTGGCCCAAAAAAGGTGGTCCTGGTTGATAGAGAATAAGGTGCCCTCATATGGTATATTTGATTACTTGATTCAGATGTTTGCCTCAGTAGGGAAAATTTAATCATTGAATGATTGAAATGGTTTGCCTTAGTAGGGTATATTTTTATTCATATAAATGAGGATTAGGAATGTTTAAGAAATGGTTGAGGTATAGTAGACAAGGAGATCTCTATTGAACCATTACCGATTTAGATTTCTCATATCATGACTTTTTATGTAACATAAATATGGTATACACCATGATATAAAACACCATGATGACTAACCCATAACATGCATAATGACAGAACCTCAATCCACTATACAAATGACAATATTGCACCAGTGATAAAAACCATGATGGGAATGTAGGTGTATGCTAGTGGATAGACTCAAGTGCAATGATGTAATAGAAAGAACCATGATGATGCCCTTATCAAGCCTATGAAATCAGTCAAGGTGAAAATAAAAAAAGGGAAACAAACAAAATTTTAATGAAACACTTAAATAGATACTAAAAAAATGACTTAAAATGTTTAATAGATTCAAAAAATACACCAAGATCAAATAAATATTACCCCAAACATTTCCTAGGAGATGCATGAGATCGTCTCAGGAGAAGAGTGAAAAAAATATTTTTGATGGGTAGCCCCATGAGAAGTATAAATAAACATATTTTCAAGTAAACAAGGCTAAAAAATAAGGTAGTTAGTGTAGAGTAAAAATTTACTCTACGTTTCATTCTATTTTTCAGTCACGCATCGTGAAATTTTGTCTTCACATACTTTGGTCTGACATGGCAGAGTTTTGAAATAGAGCATGGGCTCTATTTTCCTTTTAATTCATTTTTGTCTAGGTGTCAGGGTAAAGTGGAAGCTAACAAGTGTCGTCCTCTGAGGCATCCTTTCTCAAGTGGAAATGCCAAGTGTCATCATCGGAGGCACCTTTCATACTTTCTATGAGTTGGTTAGAATGTGCCACGTATCTCACAGTGACTCAGAGGAATGCGCCAAGTGTCATCATCCATGGTTTCATATTGGCACCCACATTTCATCTCTTTTCAACGAAAGGTTTTAACAAGCTAAGTATCAGGATCAAGCAGAAGCGCTAAGTGGCAGTCATGGAAGGTCTCAATTTTGCTTTTCTAAAAGTGACGGAAGTTGCCACGTACTCCATCAAAAGAAAGTGGAAGCCACCACATGTCGCAGTCTGAATTATCTTCATCTTTGCTTCACTGATATAGAAAAGACCATGGTGGGTCCCAAGTTTTGTGTCTAAAGTAAGTGGAAGCTTCCAGGTGTCGTTATCTGTGTAAATGAGAAATGAGACCTATTTGTTTCTATGGTATAAAATTAAGTAAAGTGGAGATCGCCAAGTGCCATCTTTCGTAGGTTTCTAAAAAGGTAGCTAAAAGAAGTGGAGACCACCACGTAACCCCAGATAAGTAAAGAAGAGATTGCCATGTGTCTTTTAATAAAAGCAGTAGAGAGTGACACATGTCCCTATGTCCCTTCTAAAGTTACTCAGGTAAGAAATGTTGTGGGTCTTATTTTATTTTAAGATATTGAAGTTTTGAGGAAGCAGATAGCGACAAGTGTCAAAGGCAGAACATTCTTGAGCAAAGACACAAAAGAGTATAAGTTATGTGGAAAGTGCCACGTGTTTTCAATAGGTGCTATGGAACACACCAGTCTCCTAAGTAATAGAAAGATTTTCAAAGAATTAGCTAAGTGTTATCTAGCATTTAAGAGAAGGGAGCATCCTGCAATCTGTTTTAGCTAATGAACTGCCAGAAGACAAAGCATTTCAAAATCTATAAAATATATTCTATTAGACACTTCCAATTTGATTAGATTTTAGTTGGGTCGTTAGATTGGGAACAAGCAGACAATCTAGAGTGAATCCAAGGCTATAAATAAGGGTGCAGAGATCACAAAAAAGGATTACCAATTATCAGAGATAATTTTGAGAGAGAATTATTGTAAAGAGTTTAGACTTTCTAGAGCTGTGACTAAGTAATATCATTTGCTTTTGTTCTATCTTATTAATTTGGAAGGTTTATGTAACTGTGCGTGTTTTTTTGCCTCTTATGTGACTAGAGAATTAATGAGAAGATTGAATCCTATGCCTTTGTTGATATTTTCTGTGTCATTTGCAAAAGTAGTCTAGGCTATAGACTTTCTGGAACTGTGATTAGGAATGTCATTTGCTTTTGTCTCATTTTCTTGAGTTGAAAGCTTTATATAGCTGTACGTGTTTCTACGCCTCTTATATGACTAGAAAATTCAAATAATAAGATTGAACCCTATGCCTTTGTTGACATTTTTTGTATCACTGCAAAAGTAGTCTATGTTATGAGCCTCTGTTTCTATTGTTTCCATCTTTTACATTGATCGAGCAATTGTTTGCTCTTAAATGTAAATGAATCCTACATATAGTCTCAATGTGCTTAGGATTAAGGTCAGATTACATTCAGGCGCATTGCCATAGATTAGATTTCCTTTCTTGCATTTGTGTTTCTAATTAAAATTCCTATCCCGTTTCTGAGTATCTACTCAATAGAAAGAAGAACCAGCTTCACAAAAATTTGGAGGTTGTTTCAAGTTGCAAGTCCCACATCTTGAAACTTCCCATTGTTTTTTATTAGAATCAAGCACAATTTTAAATCATCAACAATTTTTGGCATGCCCGATGGGATCAATCTTGAAGTTTCTTTCAAGATCATATGAACTAGAGAGCTACGAGGAGTCATAGTTGTGGACCAGTAACCAAATCACAATCTGCTACAAACCCAAGTATTCTTTTGCCACCTTTGGTAACTAGTCCAAGAAGAAGAGTCAACTAGTTTATACCAATACCAAGGGTAAATATGGGAGTCCCTATACCCCCAAGAAATTATTCAAGTTGGAACACTAGTAGTCCATTAGTTCTCCCAATACCACCAACCACTTGGGACCCTATCCCAATGAATGCTCTAAAAGCTCTGCCCAAATTCAATGGAGAAAACTTTAAAACACTTGAAGAACATCTTCAAGATGTATCAGATGTCTGCGTTATACATGTCACATAGCAAAATGTGGCCATAAGATTATTAGCAGCTTCTTTTAAAGGGAAGGCTCTAGAATGGTATCGGTATTTGACCCCAAATACCATATCTACATGGGATCAGCTTGGAGATCTTTTCTTTGAAAGATTTGAAGAGAAGGGTGATAAATCTTCTTTGTTACATCAATTAATTACCATTCAAAGGGCACCACAAGAAGCCATGACTGACTTCAATTCTAGATTTCAAAAGACTTGGGAAAGAATCCCTGCTACAGCTAAACCATTACCAGGTATGGCTATAGTATTTTATCTTAAGGCTTTGAATTCAAATATATCTATTATGATTCAATCACTTGGAGGACACAATTTTCTTGAAGCTTATGAATATGCGGTCAGAGCTGAGAATAATTTGATAGATGTTGGAAAGTTACCTCAAAGGCCTCCCATGCCCATGTTCCCAAAAATTTCCTTACCATTACCCCAAGAAGCCCCTAAATCTACAGCCCCACCTGTGTCTATGTACACGTATCCTCAACAATTTGCTAAAAAAATTGTCCCTACTCAGTCATCTAAGCTAGATGATATCAAGAATATCCTAAGGACATTTTCTAATGAGCTGATCAATATAAAAAGATAGCAGAATACTTTCCCTAAGCCTCCATATCAAGGCTATCAAGGAAATAGATTTTCAACTCAGCCAAACCAATACCAGGGTCCTCTAAGACAAACTAACCATCAGCCAGTAAACTAATTAGTTGCAGTCCCCACACCCTCACAGACTATTCCTCCCAATTCAAATAGGGAGATTATTCCAGGGCAAAATAACTATGTGGATAACACTAATGCCTGGTGTTTCCCTTGCAATAATGCTCATACACCTAGAGATTGTCCTATGGGTAATCTATAACAAAAGGTGGTAGAGCAAAGAAGAATGGATGGTCAATTTGCAAGTTCCAGTGACAATCAAGCCTACCAGTCTTTTGGTATGTAGAATTCAGTCCTAATGACTCAGATGCAAGGGATGTCCTTGCAACAAGAGGAAGAAATAGCCCTAGAACATGCTTTGTTCTCATGGGTTGAAGATGAAGAATCAGTTTTCTTGAACGAAGCATCTACCTCCAAAAAACTAGTGGTGCAATCTGATTATTACACCATATCAAAGAAAAGGATGGTGGAACAGCCTGAGGTTATAAATAGTCAAGTCATGGATAATCCTCCATTTCAAGGACAAATAAACATAGATGTCAGACAAGAAGTGCCTCAACCGGTGTAGAATCAAGGGATTCCTGCACAAATTCAAGAAAAAACAAGATATCCTTTCTTTCAAAGAACTCAGACTCTGGGACCAATAAATGTGGTGGATCAATTGAAAAAGACTCCAACACAAGTATCAATATGGGATATATTGGCTATTCTTGAATAGAAGACACTACTACAAGAAGCTTTGCAAGGCCAAGCAGTGTTTAAAGGTACTGTTATCAAAGAAGGACCTGCTAAAAAAGAAAAGCTCAAAGATACAGTTCATCTACAGACAATAGCCCTAGTGAATAATACAGTAGAAGTAAGCAAATCCAAACTAGATCCCTTTTTTTAACTTTGATAGTGGGTAAGAAACTGCTGCATAATGCAATGATTGATTCAGGGGCTAGTACTACAGTAATGCCCAAGCAGATAGCTGATGCTTTAGAAATTAAGTATGAACCACTCACTAAAGGAGTCATACAACTAAATGGCAAAGTAGTACAAACAATAGGAAGAATTAAACAACTCCAATTACAATTATATGCTTGTCCTAATATAATTGTAAATCAAGATGTAGTAGTGATAGATATACCTCCTATTTTTGGCTTATGTTTATCAAGAGACTTTACAGCCAAGATAGGAGGATATATGTCCCTTGATTAGTCTCACCTCATTTTAAGAACTAAATATGGTTCAAAGATGAAGATATTATCTAAGCCATTATATAAGGATCATATCACCAATGAACCAACTGCAAAGTTAGAGGCAGCCCATGCTATGATGAATAAAGAAGAAAGGGTTTTTGTCGAGGAGCTAGGTGAATGGACTGGATATAATCAGGAAGAAGAAAATGATCATTTATCAGCTATGATGCAAAGTGACCCATATGGAAATTATTATTCTATTGATCTGGGCACTTATGTTATACTTGATGAAGATCATAAAATCTTAAATGTTCTAGGTGAACAAAAGTCAAAAGATACCTCTTCTAGCGATCCTCGGGTCTCTCAACATGAATTCAACATTTTGAGTGAGAAGGCATAAGCGTAGGCCTTAATCTCTGATGAAGAAGAAATAATTTCTGATTTTCTTCTTACTTTGCAAGATGATGAGGAAGAGCATGAACATTTCCTGGATCATGATTTGAATGATTTGTTTGAAATCATTGGATCAAGTTATACTATTTTTTAGGGAAGCTATGCACCGATTGCAGAGGAACAAGATAGTATTGAGACTCAATTACATGTGCCAAATTATTGCAAACTTTTAGAATTATCCTTTCAAGATATTGGTAATTTTGAAGTTATTAAAGAGGATGATCATGTAGTAGAACTTGAGTTTGAGGAAAAAGGAGTTAAGTCAATAAATGATATATGTCAAAAGGCTTCTATTGATGAGCAGATGGTCGTTGACTTCTTGGTAAGACATCCCAATATCAAGAGCCGATATTTGATGAGCTTCCAAGAACAAGAAGAACTTATGTATGTCAAAAGCATGTTTGACTCAGACTCACTCGAATGCAGCAAAATCAATGTGGCATACACAGAGGGAAATTCACCAAAGCTATATCCAATTCAATCACTTGTATGGCAATATAAGCTGGCTTTTCATGAAAGAGACTTTAGAAATTCTACTTTTGATCTAGGAGGGAGATAAAGATGCTTCATTAATGTAGTTAGGTACTTTCCCCTTTCTGTATTGCTTTGTTTTCCTACTTTATTTTCCCATTTTTTTTGTTTTCCCGCTTTTCTTTTAAATAAGTGTTCTTTGAACATGTAGTCGACAGCTTAGAATTTTGAAATTTTTCAAAAATCTCCAATACATTGAATGTCTCCCAAATTTTTAGAAATCCCCAAGGTACCTTGCGCTACCACTTGCATAACGTGTCTATCTTGTTGTTCCATAAATATTGAGTAGGATATGCTAATGGTTATCCAAGTTTAATGCCATTTTGAGACTTGATAGGTCAACAAATACCTCTTAGTAAGAGCTAAAGTTTACAAGTTCTCAAACATTCTTGTATCTACATGAAAATATCTTGCTACTTGCATTTTTCTATGCTTAGTAAACTTGCTTCAGTGAAAGTATTTCTATTTTTCAAAAGTTCATACAAGGTATCACAAAAAAGATATAGAGATGGAGGGGGCACAATCTTCACAACAAGGAGGTGGGATGTATGAATCCCTTGATAAATTTCTTACAAGTAAATCATATGCTTCAGCTCCCACACAGGCATTGAAGACCTATCCACAAACCAAGTTTCCTGAAGCTGGTCAAGCAAGTGACCCAATGAAAATAAAAGATTATGCGGATGGCATCATGGACCCAATTCTGTAGAGAGCTAGTAGCAAAAATATTAGAGAAGGGGCACATCAAAGGTGTCTATAGAGGGCTATAGTAAGGCAATATAAAACATTCACCATGAGGATATAGACCTCACAAATGGCTCAATTCATTGTCCTAGCTGTGCATCCATGCCCCGACCTGGTCAAATTATGTGTAGACTTGTTCCATGCACATTCACGCACCATTTAATGAGGTCCATTCATATTGCAAATCACACTACAAGCTATCAGGGATATGTTATCCTTACATCATGACAGTACAACTATGTTTCCCAATGTTGCTAAAATGTAAAGAACATGGGCAAACATCAACATTCAGTCAAGGTTCTTGAGATTTGAATTACAAATGGGTGATGATGACACTACGTTACCCACACTCCCTACACCAAGAGCTCAATTCACCCAGGCTAGCCAAGATGCATTGTCAATGATGGCTTTCATCTTTGGCATGAAAGATGATATGGCAGTTTATGTAGAACAAATGGCTATTCTCTTCAGGCTGAAGACCATTCATAAAACCCAGGAGTATTGGCTTGACTTTTCTAAACAAATTGCTTTCTCAATGGTAAAACAACTAGCCCATTTTAGATCAAAAGGAGTGTTCAGGTATTCTTCCTATTTGTTCCACCTCGTGCTTTTTTAGAACTCTAACCTCTTTGCCAAACATATGTATCTTAATATGTATGACCCAGATTTTGATCTCGAAAGGACCATCCTTGTGTTTGCATAGACACACATTTTGTCAAAGACTATTGACTCATATGAATTTTAGGAATTATTTGATACCCCTATTTTTTGCCACCTCAGCCTCAAACCAATTATGAATAGATTATTCCCAAGTGTTTCAAATCTTCTGGCTAGTTGCCTCATTCCTTGTGATTTCTATTTTGGATCCCACCATACCATTATAAGAGTCCATGGTTTTTGTGGGGAACCAATATTGCTACCTAAGATTTTGACTCTTAGGTTAGCATTCCTAGAGGTCACTAGGTAGGTATCCACAGTTGACAATGAATTTGGTTCTGGGAAGAGAAAAAGAAAAATATATGATCTTTCATGGATGACAACAAGCATGGTTTTGGAAACTAGGGACACAGAAGTTGTGTTGCTCAGAAAGCTATCCTTTCTAGGTTTCCTTCTAGTAGAAGACAAATGGGTTTATGACCCAAATGGTTTCATAGCATCCTAGGTAAGGACTCACAGAGTCGTAATCAAAATTGCACATGAGGGCCACCCTCCTTGGGAAACCAAGAAAAATCCTAGGGAAGACACTCCTAGATTTTATGTTGAGTTAACAAACTTTTCCCTTCCACAAAATAGACCCTAGGAAACATTCTATGTTAAGCAGAGAGATTATGATCCTAAAGTCAGAATGACTTCTGGCTTAAGGAGGACATTAAAGAATAAATATTGGGATATTGAGAAGATAGAGGCCTAGTGGAAATATAGGCAGGAAATTTGTCAAACAACCCATCCTATTTTGGGAATGTAGACACAAATAAGAGATGGGAAAAACTATGGGATGAGTGCCATCTCTCCCCTATATCTAGCCCAAAAACAAGTAATTTATTGACACCGAGTGAAGAACAGGAAGCTAGGGCTAGGTCAAGCCAAGAATCACAAGCCTTAGAGCAAGCTGTAATTGTAGTAATGGTATCAGTTTGGCCCTAATCTCTCAGGATCATTGAAAAGCAAAAGAGTGTGGTGCCTACACCAGCACAAGCTTCCCCATCAATAGCGATTATATATATTCCCTAGTTCTCCACAAGAAGTAGATGTGGAAGGAAAAAGGATGCAACTAGAAGAGGAGACACCCAAGAAATGGAAGAGGGTGCAGTTTCAATTTGGTTCAAAAGAGGAGATAAACACCTCACAGCACCAATTATAGGGTACTGTAATTACTCCTCAGGTAAGTATTATTCCTCCCTCTCCCTCTTAGTCTATTTCCTCTCCTGTTGGCATGATGATTTCATCTAGCCAAATGGCATCTCCTACCACTTCTACCATTCCCATTTCTCACTTTGCCCCATCTCTGCCACCTCAAGCTTTAACATTACCTCATTTTTCCCCTTCTATTCCCAAGAAACTTTCCCCTTAGATTACCCATAGCCAATAATTGGCTATTCAATATGGTCTACCAATAGGACATCCTTTGTGGGTGGGCACATTGCCTCTCCTTCTACCTTCTAGACCCAAGTAGATGTTGCTAGGAAGGCAAGGGAAGCCTGAAAAGAGAAAAAGAAGATTAAGGAAAATAAAGCATTGGCTACACCCCATCTATGGTCACAATTTGACCCCATCCAGTAGTAATTGACGGTGACTCATTTGTCACCAAATGTAATAAAGCTAATTAAGCAGATGCAATCGGAGGATTACACGATGAATGCGGTGGCCATTAACATGTCCCTTTTTAGGCCATAGGACAAAATTGAGCTGCTGACTGAGTCCACTTCTGTAGTTACTGAAGACTACTTGAAGATATCAAGGAGGCTATAGAAGATGGAAGCCAAGCTAGCCAAGGAAAAGGCAAACTATAATAGTTTGACGTCAGAAGTTGATAGAAAAGATAATGAAATAGAGAATCTAAATAAATAGTTACAAAATACTATTTCTCTTCAGACTCATTGGGTAGTTTAAGCCCAAAATGATTCTTTAAAGGTAGGGATCACACAAGTAAAGGATGCAGTGATGACCCTTAGGCACGAAAAGGCAGCATCACAAGGGAAATGCAAGGAACACCTATTGTAAGTTACCCAATTACAATAAAAGCTATTGGCTGAATAGAATTATATTGCAGCCATACAAGCCCAATTTCACTCAGAGCAATAGAGAGCAGCACAATTGAAACTAGAGTTGGCCAATAGGCCAAAGAGTGTCATAGTGTTAAGTCTGGTAAAGGAGCTATACGAATCCATGTGGAAGAGAATCTCTTCAGAGATTATTTAGCTCAAGCCTTCTCTCACTTTCTTTCTAAATGCATATAAATTGTGCAAAAAGGTGGAGAGTTTAGTTGTAAATACTCTAGCTATAGTCTCTGAGAGAGTAATGGACTCGCAAACATTGCTACAAAATCTCTATGATGCAACAGATGCAACATTGTCAACAGTAGGAATTAATGACAGAATGGTCACTGCCAAGCGAGTAAATGAGATTCTCAATTGCAATTCCACAACCACTAGTTGAAGAGAGATTTTAGATGTCATGAAGGAAGGAATCAATGAAATGAAGCAACATGTTGAAGATCTAGTACAATTAGGTTTTCCTTCTCCATTTCCTAATGACAACAATGTGTTGATGGTAGAAGAAATTGAACCTTTGCTATTGACCAAATAGAAGGATCAAATAGTTTTCTTGGATCTAAGGGATGATTCATCAGTCCCTGTAGTAGACGTTGTCTTGGTTCCTATTTCCCAGCTTGAATTCAAATTGAAGGCTACGATTCAAATTTTGTAACATTTTTCACACAAGGATATTATTAACCTTGATTTAGCCTTCAATGACTTGTAGAGTAAGCAAGGATTATCAAATGATGAATGGTCCACCTACTAGATAGCATTGTTAAAGCTATGATTTTGAAATTTTGATCTAGCGGGAATTGTGGTTTCTTTTTAAGCAGGCTTAAAATTCCTTAGGGTCACCAATAACTATAGAGTAAAAATTTACTCTATGTTTCATTCTATTTTTCAGTCATGCACTGCAAAATTTTGTCTTCGCATACTTTGGTCTGAGATGGCAGAGTTTTGAAACATAGCACAGGCTCTATTTTCCTTTTAATTCATTTTTGTCCAAGTGTTAGGGTAAAGCAGAAGCTAACAAGTGTTGTCTTCTGAGGCATCCTTTCTCAAGTGGAAATGTCAAGTGTCATTGTTTGAGGCACCTTTCATACTTTCTATGAGTTGGTCAGAATGTGCCATGTATCTCATAGTGGCTCAGCAGAATGTGCCAAGTGTCATCATCCACAGTTTCATATCGATACCCGCATTTCATCTCTTTTTAGTGAAAGGTTTTAACAAGCTAAGTATCAAGATCAAGCAGAAAGCACCAAGTGGTAGTCACAGAAGGTCTCAATTTTGCTTTTCTAAAAGTGACAGAAGCTGCCACGTACTCCATCAAAAGAAAGAAAAAGCCACCACGTGTTGTAGTCTGAATTATCTTCATCTTTGTTTCATTGATATAGCAAAGACCGTGGTGGGTCCCAAGTTTTGTATCTGAAGCAAGCGAAAGCTGCCAGGTGTCGTTGTCCATGTAAATGAGAAATGAGACCCATTTGTTTTATGGTATAAATAGAGTAAAGTGGAGACCACCAAGTGTCATCTTCCATAGGTTTCTAAAAACGTAGCTAAAAGAAGTGGAGACCACCACATAACCCCGAATAAGTAAAGCAAACATTTCCATGTGTCTTTTAATAAAAGCAGTGGAGAGTGACACCTGTCCCTGTGTCCATTTTAAAGTTACTCAAGTAAGAAATGTTATGGGTCTTATTTTCTTTTAAGCTGTTGAAGTTTTGAGGAAGTGGATAGCGACAAGTATCAAAGGCAAAACATTCCTGAGCAAAGACACAAAAGAGTATAAGTTATGCAAAAAGTGTCGCATGTCTTCAATAGGTGCTGCGAAACATGCCAAGTGTCATTTTATAATGTCTCCTAAGTAATAGGAAGATTTTAAATGAATTGGCTAAGTGTTATCTAGCATTTAAGAGAAGGGAGCATCTTGAAATCTATTTTAGCCAATGAACTACTAGAAGACAAAGCATTTCAGAATCTATAAAAATATCTTCTATTAGACACTTCCAGTTTAGTTAGATTTTAGTTGGGCTGTTAGATTGGGAACAAGTAGACAATCCAAAGTGAATCCAAGGCTATAAATAAGGGTGCAGAGATAACCAAAAAGGATTATAAATTATCAGAGAGAATTTTGAGAGAGAATTATTGTAAAGAGTTTAGACTTTCTAGAGCTGTGACTAAGTAATATCATTTGTTTTTGTTCTATCTTCTTAAGTTGGAAGCTTTATGTAATTGTGTGTGATTTTGTGCCTCTTATGTGACTGGAGAATTAATGAGAAGATTGAATCCTATGCCTTTGTTGATATTTTCTTTGTCATTTGTAAAAGTATTCTAGGCTGTAGACTTTCTAAAACCGTGATTAGGAATGTCATTTGCTTTTGTCTCATTTTCTTGAGTTGAAAGCTTTATATAGCTGTACGTGTTTTTGTGCCTCTTATATGACTAGAAAATTCAAATAATAAGATTGAACCCTATGCCTTTGTTGACATTTTCTGTATCACTGCAAAAGCAGTCTATGCTATGAGCCTCTGTTTCTATTGTTTCCATCTTTTACATTGATCATGCACTTGTTTACTCTTAAATGTAAATGAATCCTACATATAGTCTCACTATGCTCAGGATTAAGGTCAGATTACATTTAGTTGCATCACCATAGATTAGATTTCCTTTCTTGCATTTGTGTTTATGATTAAAATTCCTATCCCTTTTCCCAGTATCTACTCAATATAAAGAAGAACCAGCTTCTCAAAAATCTGGAGGTTGTTTCAAGTCGCAAGTCCCACATCTTGAAACTTCCTATTGTTGTTGATTAGAATCAAGTGCAATTTTAAATCATCAACAGTTAGATTAAAATATCTAAAAAATAGGTAGATGAGGCAAAATGAGCCTCGTAGGAAGAAAAATGGATCATAAACAGGTCTAGGGGAGATTTTAAAATTTTGACTACATATTCACACTTGGGGGTGAAAAATATTAATTTTTACCATCCAATATTATAATATTGAGATCTAATTCTTCCATGTGAAAGAGACGTAAAAATGGACAATATCCCCCTACCATTGACACCTTAGAGAGTATATTTAAGAGTAAAAGTAACCACCAAAGAGTGGGGCATCGATAGGTTGCTTTTTTATTTTTATTTAGGTCATTGATTATATTTATTAGACCCTAGAATTAGGTTAATAAGTGACTTGATTGATATCAAAGAGATAAAATAGTGAATTCGATAACACAATCAACATTCTCATGAGGAAATCAATGAGATCACCAAAATAAAAAAAAATTACCAAAATGGTGAAATCATGCATATCATGAAAAATCATAAAAATGGTAAAAATGTGAGTCAAATGGAGGTATTGTCAATGAAACAAAAAAGTTACCAGTCAAATGATAAATTATCCTAACAAACACCTATGGCATGAAAATGGAAAAGTTATTAAAAACAAGGCCATCCTACCAATTGGTGGGATATGCCTACATAATAGTGAAATAATGGACCCGAGGAGGAAAATGGTGAAGTCAATATGCAAAATGGTTAAGATTCTTTGCATAAATGTATATTCACCATAAGAAATGGTGAAGTTACCAAAAATGTCAAATGGCATAATAAAAATTAGAAATTAGGATAAAAGAATGGTTTTCCAAGCCCAAAATTAGAATAAAATAATAGAGTGATCAACTAGAAGAAAAATAGACAAGTGACTAACCTGATTCTATTTGGTTTGTGCTATGTAGGAGCATGTAGGATTTATTACAACATGTGAGTGATGATCATGAGTCTTATCTCAACTTGGTATCATTATAGACATTTTTATGGCACTATTGGAGGTGGTATATTTATGATGTTTACTAGTGATTCAATCAAATGACACAAACCTATCAGTTCTAGCAAAGTGATAGAATTTAGACACATCAAATTTCAATCTACTTACTAGAGAGGTCATTGTGACCCTCAAAGATGTACATCATATTTTGTGGGTGCTAATTTAGGTTACATCATATTTTGTGGGTGCATATTTTGTAGCTTTGGAGGATTTGATTGGAGTCACAGAACTAGTTAATACTGAGGGGTCTATTGATATTCATGTATTAGAGAATGTAGCCTGGTCTCTAGTAGTTATTCTAGGAGCACCACCCACTCTACCATAGGCCACATTTATGAAGGAGGTACTAATTTTGTTGGCTCGTATCAACATCATTTTATTTCCTTACAAGAGCTATTGATACTTTCAAATTGGATGGATAGGCATAGTCTAAGACATTTTAGACTATACTACATATTTTGCATTGGGCCTATCATATTAGCTTAGTTGTATAATGATATACACATGATTTCATATCAAAGAGGGAATATCATTGGGCATAGTACTCTCTACTAAGTCTAGACTTGGTATCATATATCTATAGAGAAACCTATTGGATAACTATTTCAATAGTTACCTGAGGATACATTATCCTATGGGTGGGTTAAGATAGGTGCAAGGGTACAAGGCCACCAAGGGTATTCATAATTTTATAGGCCTACCATTGATGATATGGTGGATGGAGACTTTATATGGTGGTTATACCTAGGTATGTATTCTGGGTGGATAGAGAATGACCTTTTTTTAGTATATGTTAACACCTTGCTACATCATAGATCACCATAACATTAGCATGGAGAGATTTAAGTCAGATTATGTGCAATAGTAGTTCAAATTACAATAGGACATGTTAGATAGATGACACTTTTGTGCATAAATTATATTAGAGATTTGGGATTGGGGGTTTCTATTTTCTAAGGACCAAGTCATTAAAATTTTTGACTTAGTATAACCTATAGTGTGGACCTATATAGGTGGGGATACATATGTCAATATGGAAAAAGCCTATACAACATATTAAGTAGGCTTCTAACCTCTTAGATTGAGTAGACCTCAGTCTAAACAACCATGGTAGCTTAAGAGAGTATAATAGAAGAAGGATGGGGATCCAAAATAGGTAAAATCATAGGGATAGGTCACCACATAGTAGGTGATACCCCATGTCAATATTTTATAGATTATCTAGTCTTAGGTACAATAGCCTACATAACTAGGTATGCAAGTTCATGTGCATCATTTGGTACAATAGGATCTACTACCCCTAAGTGATTATTATGGAGATGGAGATGGGGATAGAGAGGTTCTTAAAAAAGATACATATATGGCCAAGGTAACAAGTGGGGACTCAAGCCATGGACAAGGACTAGAGAGGATGGAGCCTCTAGCATAGGTACATGTATAGGTACAAGAGAGGTTCAACTATCTATTTTAGTGATGGACATTAATACAAGTAAGGGGGGCCTGGGCCCTCTATCTTAGGGAAAAACACAAAGGATCAAAATCCTATTGATAGGCTTCAAAGTGGGATTACATCATAGTTGTCAAAGATTATAAGCCTAAAATAGGATGTGATTGGGATATGAGCTAAGTTATCCATAACCTAGGGTGAGACTACTATGATATAAGGGATAATCATTACCTGAGATTTAGAGATAGTTTCTTTGAGAGGGTAGATGCCTTTGATGATAGGGGTAAAAAATTAGTTGACTAGGGTTTAAGCATAGTTGAAAACATGAGAAACAGAGCTTATTATAGTTATAGGTGAGTGATATAGAGCTTATCTAGACAAAGATATGACCATTAATCAGGTTCAAAGGATCTATGGGGAGCTAGATGAGGCTCAATAGCTTACATCTAGTGGGGATACATAGAGAGCATTAGTTGACATAATTAGATCCAAGGATGATTCCATTTATATGAAGGATGATTTCCAATGGATGAAGGATGAGATTGTTTATTATTTTAGTTTCTATGAGGAAATTGTCCTCGTGGAGCAAATGGCACCTACTTATAGAGAGTATTCTTAGAGACAATGGACTAGTAGGACTTCTAGGTCTCAATATACTATTGCTTCAGATGTTCAATAGCATAAAAAACTCAACATTGGGTATTGATGGGACCACCACCATCACCAATGTTTGGTACAAGATATAGCTTTGAGTAGATTACCACTAGATATGGGGTAAGCTAGAGATGATTTTGTATCTTGTAGCTCCACATTTTTGTTATGCATATGAGGTGTACATATTATTTTGATGTATAAAATTGTTTATATATATATATATATATATATATATATATATATATATATATATATATATATATATATATATATGTTGGGTGAATATTTTGTCATCAACTAATTGACGGTAAAATGGGTATATCAACCATAGCATAAGGAGATTTAATTGGAAAAATGTGTAGGTCTACCACATCATAAGGAGATAAATCTCTCCTCTCATCAAGGGTAGGTTCCCTATAAACTACTATATACTAATATAAACTGAAAATACACTCAGGGTTGAAATCATACCATCCATCTCTCTTTTTTCAGAGATGATGTTCACAAAGAAAAGGAGAATTCCTGGGTAATTGCTAAAGGCATTTCTCTTCTTTTAGAAATGATGCTCAGAAAACTAGAGCAAGACTTCCTGGGTAGTAACTATAACCACAAGAAACCCATGAAAGCACAGTCTTTCATTACTTCTCTCACTGATTTAGGACAAGGAAACTGTACAATGAAGTGTATCCCAAAGTCTCCACCTAAAAATTAAAAGATTACGAAGGATAAAGGGAGCTCAAAGTCTCTCCAATGTCCTTTACACAAAACATAGACTGAATATAATTATGGCAACACAAAGTCTCCCACAATTGGCTTCAAGACATCTTCCAACTTATTTCCACTTGTTTTGCTTATTTGATTAAATGGAAAAGACTATATTTAGGAAAAAGACATAAGAAGAATTTCCTAGATAACACAAGCTATTTCAACACAAAGCCTAAAAGGTCACTTGCTTTCTCACTCACTTAACAAAATATGATTAACAGTCTTAGCTCAAAGTCTCAAGAATGCCTTTCAATTTGGGCAGAGATTCATTTCTTAATAATAGAGAGATCCCCCTTATACAAAATGAGAGATTCCAATATATAACATCCAAAGAAAGACTTGGCTACTTGTTTTCATGAAATGGCCCATGCTGTATTGAATGTATTAAATATTATGTGAAAGGGCCATGCTAGAATAGGTCAGTAGCCTTAACTTTGGCATTCCAAATCATCTCAAATGTCTCCTCCTAAGCATGGGTTGCCTGGTCTTCTTTATGATGCTTACACGGTTGTCCATTCGCCTTTACTTAATGAAGAAAAATAAGCCATGCTATTGAATTTTTGTTTTCTTTGAGGTCCACCTGGTGGACTGTTCCACCTACTGGAATAACTCTTTTATAGATATTTCTAGATTTTTGTAGTCATTCCCTCTTTCCTTGCTATGTTTTGTCTCTTCCTAGTGATCTGAGCTCTCGAGGCTATCTTCTCACTTTTAGCTAGCACCTTTAGCTCCTTTCTTGGCTGGTTGCTAAGTTTATTCTTAAGTCTTTTTAAAATCAATAGTCATTCCATTACCTTGAATTTGACATTTGCGGGGACGTTGTCGGTCCCTTGAACCTCTTTGAACCTTGAACCTTGAACTCTTTTGGTTCAATGGTTCAATGGTTCAACAGTTCAATGATTCAATGTTTTGTAGAGGGTCATGTTCACTTAGTTTTATTTTGTGTGCTCAAGGTGTCATTTAACCAATTCTTTGAACCATTTGGTTAAACATTTTTCTGGAATCTTTCGCTTCATCTATTCACTCAAAGCTTCTGCTTGAAATTTGAACATTTGAACTCGTTAAACCTTTAAACCTTTTATAGGTAGGGTTCAATGGTTCATTCTTACTCTTTGAATCCTTTTATTCTTTAAGTCCATTAAAGTCATTGAACCTTTGAACTTTTTGAACCTTTAAACCTTGTGGAGCCAGGGTTCAATGATTTAATGGTTCATTCTTACTCTTTAAATCCTTTTATTCTTTAAGTTCATTGATATCGTTAAACCTTTGAACTCATTGAACCTTTGAACCTTACAGAGGTGGGGTTCAATGGTTCAATGGTTCATTCTAATTCTTTGAAACCCACGTTGAGTATTTTGATTGAACTTTAGCATTGAACAATCCTCAAAACACTTAGGAAATGCCTTAAGTGTTTTGAACTTCCCTTTGAGAAAGCCCACCTATTGAACCTATGATTTCCTTAGCTGAAAATGCTTGAGTTTTTGAAAAACTTAACTGCTCAGAACATTTTTTGATAAAGAAAGAGATCATTTTGGACCAAAATGATCAGCATGTTGTCTACAAAAATAAGTGACAGATTTTGGAAACAACAGTTGGCTCCAGTTGAGTAACTTCCATCGATTAAAACTTTGAAACAATCAAAGGGAGTAAAAACTAGAATCTTAGTGCCTTCATCTATGCCATTAGGCTATAGAGTCATGCTTACCCAAAAATAAAGGCACTAAAAAAAAAAACAACACAAAACAAAGAAAGACTATACATATGTACAATTAGACTTATATGATACTTCAAGGATTGAAGTGCTTTAGATGCTGCCCACTATGAGGCAGTGCAAATGGCATTTCATCTTGATATTTAAACAAGAAACTATTTTCACTATTTAATTGATGTATGGCAAATGGACCTCTCCATAAGGAATCCAATTTTCCATGCATTCCTTTTGGTTCTCTCCTCTTGTCCCACAACAAGACTTGATTTCCAATCCAAAAATCATGAATCCTCACTTTTTGGTCAAAGAGCCTCTTCACCAGACATTGATGTGAAGCAATACGATCCACCACCATAGTTTGTTACTCATTTAGTTTAGTCAAGCACATGATCCTCTTATCGATGGAACTTTCAAAATTTGAATCTTCTACTGCCTTTACCAACTTCAATGTTGGTAATTCCAAGGTGATTGGTATCTCTATATTTAAACCATATAAAAGTTGAAATGGTGATATACCTATCACTTTTTTGGGTGTAATCCTGTCTACCCATAAAGCATCAAGCAATGTTTTATGCCAAGTTCTCTTATTGTTATCTACAAGCTTCCTGATAATGGTCACCAGGTTCTTATTGCTTTATTCTACTTGACCATTTCCTTACAGATAATAGTCAGAAGAGTGGGAGAGGATAATCCCATAATAGTAGCAAAATTGGATAACTTCATGAGAAGATAAATAGGCTACATTGTCTGTTACAATCTTGGTTGGGACTCCAAACTGAGAAATAATATTTTCCTTGAGGAAACTACATACCACCTTCGAAGTAGCATGCTTGACTGGAATGGCTTCCACCCACTTGGTAAAATAGTATGTGGCTGTGAGAACATAGTCATGTCCAGCACTCAAGGATAGGTTTACAATGCCAATGAAATCAATTCCCCATTTTTAAAAAGGCTCTTTAATTACCACAAGCTTGAGAGGTAGCGCAGCAAACTTGGGTTTCCCAATGAACTGTTGACACAGTTTGCATCTACACACCCAAGTGTATGAATCTAGAAACAAAGTAGGCCAATAGTACCTAGCTCACATAATTTTATGGGCAGTCATGGGTGAATAAAAATGTCCTCCACAAGTCAAATTATGGAAGGACTCCAAAATTTTGTTCTACTGCACTTTATCCACATAGCAAAGGAATACCCCATCAAGGTTCCTCTTGTACAAACTGTTGTCCCACAAGATAAAGTTAGCAGCTTTCAACTTAACAATCATCTTTTCTTTATGAGATAGGTGAGTAGGACACTCACCATAGGTAAGGAAATGAGCAATATTCAAATACCACTAATTTATAGTGGTGACAAAGAGAACTGTGGCATGCCTTCAACCTCTATTTCTTCATGCCCTACTTCTGGTATGTTATCAATAATTAATTGGCATAGACCTCTTCCTTGCACAAGCTTCATAGGTTTGATAACAAGATCAAACTCCTAGATTTTAGCAATCCAATTACCCATTTTAGTTCCAAACTCTTGTTGAGTTAGAATGGACTTTACTATTGTATTAGGAACCAAAGCAACAGTGTGTGAGTTCGAGATGTAAAAATGAAAGCATTTTACCACTTTTACCATAGCATAAGCATGCTTCTCCATATTTGAATACTTTATCTCATGAGCTTTGAGAGGACAACTCATGAAAGATATGGGGGACTCCACACCTTCTTTGTTCTACTGAACCAAAATGTTGAAAGCACATGTTCAGAGGCATAGCTATATATTACGAAGTCTTTGGTGTAATCAGGACAAACCAAGATTGGGGCATGGGTGATAGCTTCGTTGATATCTTGAAATACTAACTTGTCTTCTTCACTCCAATTAAAATTAGCTTTACCCTTCATCATATTGACAATGTGGTGAGTCTTCTCTATGAATTCAAGAATGAACATAGAAAATTCATCTTTCCAAAGAAAGAATGAAATGTAGTCTTGCTAGTAAGAAGAGTAAGCTTTTGGATGGATTTGACTCTTTTTGGGTCAATCTTTATGCCTTCTTAGGACACAGTGTGATCGAGAAGTTTACCTTTCGTAACCCCAAAAAATGATTTCTTAGGATTAAGAGAAATACCATTTTGTCGACATCACTCCAGCACTTGTTGTAGATGATGTACATGATTAGGATGATGTTTAGAAAAAACTTTCAAGTCATCAAGGTATACCATAATGACCTTCCCCGTTTCATTTCTGAAGGCAAGATCCATCGCTCTCTAGAAGAAGGTACCAGTATTGATCAAGCCAAAAGGCATTCTACAATATGCAAAGGTACCCTAAGGTGTAGTGAAAGTGGTCTTATGTTAGTCTAATTCACCAAATTCCACTTGACTATATCCTGAGAAACCATCTAACATTGATAACATCTCTGTGCCAGTCACTATTTGCAGCAGCTGATCCATGATGGGTAGGGGATAGTTGTCTTTTAAAGATGACTGATTCAGATTTCTAAAATCAACACAGGCAAATTTCTCCATTCTTATTTCTCACAGGGACTATGTTCACAATCCATGTGGAATGATGGATTGGGAAAATAATTTTTGCATTCATCATTTTCTATATCTCAGAAAGAATAGTGCCTGATATCTTGGGGTTATACTACCTTTGTTTTTGCTTGTGAGGTAATGACCCAATCTTGAGAGGAATTTTGTGCTAAATTTTTTTAGGCCTGAGAGATTTCAGATCATCATAAGAGTATGCCAAAACATCAATGTAATGGTGAAGCAAGGTAATGAATTTGATTTTTTCATCAAGGGTGTAACAATTCCTGATGTTAACCATTTTAGGATTATCTTCTGTACTCAAATTTATTTAATCAAAATCTTTGGAGGTCTTGAATCCATTTGTGGCTTCTTGATACACCTATCATGCTTATTGAATAGCTTCTCAAGGGAAACTAATACTTTGGGAATTTTATTCCCTTTGAGCTGAAGGAACTCTTTACCAGTCTTTAAATTTATTTTGGAAGCTAATTCCCATGGTGGAGATTCACTGCCTTCAAAATGAAGCTTCTAAAAGCTATCTATCTATTCCAAAAAAGCAATGACTTAGTTGTCACTATTAAATACCTACCAATGGTCAGCATTATTTGGTACACTTGGTTAAAAGACAAGCTCAATAGTGTACTTGTGCTCTTTGAAATCTTGGTGAGGAACCATGAGAGTTATAGAGATGGCCAAGGAATTTGCTCTATTGTTGAATTCTCTGGGCATGGTAGAAATAATGAAAGCATCAAAACTTTCAAGACAGTCCCACACTAAATTGTGATAATGTTGCAATCTTTCATTCTTAGTTTGATATAGATTTCTCACCTGACAAACCACCAGCACAGCATTTCCCTGGGCGTGAAGAAGTTTGACGCCTTTAGCTTCAGCAGCCTTTAATTTGAGCAGTAAAGATTTGTACTCAATGGTGTTATTGGTATTTCTAAACTACAACTTGTATGATTAGGGAAAAATATCTTCTTGAGGAGATATCAAAACAACTCCAGCTCCAGAACCAGTAAAATAATTATTGCCATCAAATTTAAGAATCTAGACATCATTAGAATCTGATCTTCTATCAATTTTTTATTTATTAGAGAGGGAAGATCCTTTTTCATCTGTACTATGCCCTACCAATTATTCTGATGTCTTATCTAACTTTTTTGGATTGTCACCTAGTAAACTTTCATATGCTGAAATAGAAACATCTTCAGTAGACAGAAAGTAATTACCCATGCCTGAAGATTCAAACAAAATTTGAGCTTCAAGGGTTGATGTTTGGGTGACAATGTATTTTGAATCCTCATGAAGTAGCCCTTGCATGACACCCTTGACATGGATCCTCACCTTAGACAAGTCCATGCTCAACTCTCCACCAACATCATTGTAAAAATTTCACCCAAGTAGAATGTCATAGGAGGCTGGAACGTTGGCCACCAGGACTATCATTTTAATCCTCTTATCTGGGAAGGCTGCAAATGCAAATTGGGGATCTTTGATCTATCCCAAAAGTGGTACTTTTTTATTTTACATGGAGAAACATCTCCCAAAAATTTTAGTCAGTGTGAGCCCGAGAGAGTCTGCCACCTTGGCGAGCATCACATTGTTAGAGGTGCCAGAATCTATAATGTAGTTGTTCAGCTTATAACCATTTATCAGTAGGGAAACATAGAAAGGTTATATCTTCCCATGGGAAATAGTAAGATTAATGATAATATTGTTTTGGCTAGATGTGTTCTTTGGGGGATCATGAGTTACCTTCGAAACATCTTGTCCTGCAGGGACGATTTTGTTCTTGATGCACTCAACTAGCCTATCCAACTACTCAGGGTTGGCCTATAAGTATTCAAATTTAGACATTTAAATCTTGGTCTTCCTAGTATGGTCAATTGTATCAAATTAATGTAAATAACTAGGGACAGAGGAAGGAAGTCCATCATTCTACATTTTATTGGGTGTGGTACTGGTCTGATAAATTGAAGTAAAAGGTGCAGGATTGTTTGAGGTACTTACTTTTTTATTGATCACCAGGTCCTTTGATTAGCAAGGTAGAAAATTCCCTCATTTAGCAATCAAAATTATTGGTTGAGATTATTTCCCTATTTTTCTTTATTAGCTTATTGAGTTGACTGGTTCCTGGACCTGGTAAATATAGTGTATGATCCATCAAACACTTCTCCTTTACTTCTCACTTTATCCTAGTAATTTAGGAAACTAATGTTGGAGTCACCAGCTAATTCTTCTTTGCCTTCTGTAAAGAGATCAACATCATCTTCTTGGTTCAACTTAGTTTAGAAAGAGAAATCATGTTCATCTTCAAGATAACTAACTACTGAGTTAGTTGGTGTTTCTTTAATGGCAAGCTTCCCTGGTGGGGGAGGAAGGCAATTTGGTTGCCCTTGATTTTTGGTAGCATTGCCTTGATATGACTGGTTATGAAATGTCCTCCTTGGTATATCTTGATAAGAAGGAGGATCAGACATCCCTTGTGCCATTTACTTTTTAGAGCTAGTAATTCATTTTCTAGCTTTTACACCATAGGATCAGTGACGCCTGTAGAAATTTTTTTAGAAGATGAAGAATATTTATTTCTGTTAGGATCTCTTCTTATCTTTCCTACCAAGATAAGATTATCTTCAACCTCAGTGGCCAAAATCTGAGCTACAACAATATCTATGTGGCCATCCCACTTCAACAAGAAACTCACTTTAGGAAGTTAAGAATTGATGAAGAAATATTCAAGATTTTTAGGTATCAACTGATCAATGATAGGAATCCTATTCCTCAACTTGTCAAATTTAGCAATGAAGTCTCACATGGGTTCATAAGGATATTTCTTCATTTGTGTAAGCTAAGCTAACAAGGCATGTGTATCTTTTGCAGGTTTGAATCTAGCCTTAAACTTAGCCTTAAGAGTGTTCCAGTTAGTCACTGTTTGTGCTTGTAGATGATAAAACTAGTATATGGCAGTGCCTTGCAATGTTTCCACAAATAATCTGACTACTATATATTCATATTCAATACCTATCACACCATAGGCTATGCAAAAGGCTACAATATGTTCATCAAGATGAACTCTACCATCACCATATAACTTGAGAAAATTCTTTCTTGAACTATAGGGTAGTTCATGTAAAGGTGGGGTTAGATTCAGAGGACCAAAAGTATTACCCCAAGGGCCTTGAGTTGTTATGATATGACTATTGAAAGGAGGGATAACAAATCTCTATGGGATATGTATAGATAAAGCTCTACTAGTAGAGGAAAGAGAAGCTTTACCTGGTATTGGGGACCTGACGTTGGTAAGAGGAAAACTCCTAGTTCACTGAAGGTGAGATGGTGGAGGAAAAAGATCAAAATTAATCAGCTGCACCAACTCAAATCAAGGGTCAATAATACCTCAAGATCTCTAGCTTCATGTATACGGTGGATTGGCCAGAGTGTGAAATGGAAATGGAAAAGAACTAGAACTGCTTCAATTTGAAGCTTGAGGCTTCAAACTGCTTGTTCTTCCCCAATAGAGTCATCAAAAATTGTTGGGTGAATATTTTATCAACTAACTAATGGAAAAATGGGTATATCAATTACATCATAAGGAGATTTAATCAACAAAATGTGTAGGTCCACCACATCATAAGGAGATAAATCTCTCCTTTCATGAAGGGGAGGGTCCCTATAAACTACTATATACTAATATAAACTGAAAATACACTCAAGGGTGAAATCATACCATCCATCTCTCTTTTTTTATAGATGATGTTCACAATGAAAAGGAGAATTTCTGGGTAATTGCTTAAGGCATTTCTCTTCTTTCAAAAATGATGTTCAAAAAACCAGAGGAAGACTTCTTGGGTAGTAACTGTAACCACAAGAAACCCATGAAAGCACAAAGTCTTTCATTTCTTCTCTCACTGATTTAGGACAAGGAAATCATAGAATGAAGTGTAGCCCAAAGTCTCCACCTAAAAATACAATAGAGTAAAAGATTATGAAGGATAAGGGGAGCTCAAAGTCTCTCTAGTATTTTTTACACAAAACATAGACTGAAGACAATTATGGCAGCACAAAGTCTCCCACAGTCAGCTTCAAGACATCTTCCAGCTTATTTCCACTTTTTCTACTTGTTTGATTAAATGGACAAGACTATATTTAGTAAAAAGACATAAGAAGAATTTCCTAGATAACATAAAATATTTCAACACAAAGTCTGAAAGGTAACTTGCTTTCTCATTCACTTAAAAAAATATGATTAACAGTCTAAGCTCAAAGTCTCAAGAATGCCTTTCAATTTGGGTAGAGCTTCGCTACTTAATAACAGAGAGATCCCCTTTATACAAAATGAGAGATTCCAATACATAGCATCCAAAGAAAGACTTAGGTGCTTGTTTTCATGAAATGGCCCATGTTGTATTGAATGTATCAAATATTTTGTGAAAGGGCCATGATGGAATAGGTCATCAGCCTTAACTTTGGCATTCTAAATCATCTCAAATGTCTCCTCCTAAGCATGGGTTGCCTTGTCTTCTTTATGATGCTTACATGGCTATCTATTTGCCTTTACTTAATGAATAAAAATAGGCCATGCCATTGAATGTTTGTGTTCTCTGAGGTCCACCTGGTGGACTGTTCCACCTACTGGAATAACTCTTTTGCAAATATTTCATAATTTTTCATAGTCATTCCCTCTTTCCTTGCCACATTTTGTCTCTTCCAGGTGATCTAAGATCTCAAGGCTATCTTCTCACTTTCAGCTGGCACCTTCGGCTCCTTTTTTTTATTGGTCATTGAGTTTATTCTTAGGTCTTTTGAAAATCAACGGTCATTCCATTACCATGAATTTGACGTCCATGGGGATGTCATTAGTTGTTTGAACCTCTTTGAACCTTGAACCTTGAACTCTTTTGGTTCAATGGTTCAATGGTTCAACGGTTTAATGATTCAATGTTTTGTAAAGGGCCGCATTCACTTAGTTTTCTTTTGTACACTCAAGGCATCGTTGAACCATTTTTGGTTGATCCTTTTTCTAGAATCTTCTACTTGATCCATTCACTTGAAGTTTCTGCTTGAACTTTGAACATTTGAACCTTTAAACTCATTGAACCTTTGAACCTTTTGGAGGTGGGGTTCAATGGCTCAATGGTTCATTCTTACTCTTTGAATCCTTTTATTCTTAAGTCCATCGAAGTCGTTGAACCTTTCAAACTTGTGGAGGTGGGGTTGAATGGTTCAATGGTTCATTTCTACTCTTTGAATCCTTTTATTGTTTAAGTTCATCGAAGTCACTGAACCTTTGAACTCATTAAACCTTGCGAAGGTGGGGTTTAATGGTTCAACAGTTCAATGGTTCATTCTAATTATTTGAAACTCATCGTTGAGTATTTTGATTGAACCTCAGCGTTGAACCATCCTCAAAACACTTAGGAAATGTCTTAAGTGTTTTGAACTTCCCTTTGAGAAAGCCCACCTGTTGAACCTGCAATTTCCTTAGCTGAAAAGGCTTGAGTGTTTGAAAAACTTAACTACTTAGAACATTTTTTGATAAAGAAAGAGAGCATTTTGGCCTGCAGGACCAAAATGATCAGCATGTTGTCTACAAAAACAAGTGACAGATTTTGGGAACAACAATATATATATATATATATATATATATATATATATATATATATATATATATATATATATATATATATATATATATATATATATATATATGTATATATAATGTATCATTGATCATTTTATATGGACTATAAATATTCTTTTTTAATGCTCTTTTCTTTTGTACCATTATGATGTTAGTTGTAGATGTTAGATATTGATCAGAACATGGATATTGATGTATATTTATTTTCCATGATTATGTTGTATTTTGCATTGCTAATTCATTTTTCATTTGTGTTTATCTCGTGAAACTAAATGTGGTATGATTATATCATATATGCCTAATTTAGGACATGTACATCCTTAGGTAGCATATGCATGCTATGTGTATAGTATGTTAGTGTGTTCATCTATTAGATAGGCTTCATTATGTATGATCTTGATCACTTGGTTCTATTTAATTTTACACATTAAATTATGTATCATAAGTATTAACAACTTATAATAACATTGTATCTCAAATTTCTCATGGTCTTGTTTGATTTTGAATATTTACAACTTAAGATACTGATAAAATATAAAAACCTAAGTTGAAAATAAAAACACATCTAAACACAAAATAAAAATTATAAAAATATAAATATTTAAAAATACAAGATGTAAAACCACTTAAATACAAGATATTAAATATCCAAACATAAATTTAAAATATAATATATCAAAACACAAAAAAAAAAAATAAAATAGTAAAAAATAAAATAGTAAAAAATAAATTGTAACCAACTTAAAATCAAGATATGGAAAACCAAGACTTAAGTGGAAATAAGACCAAATCAGACACAAACAATTAAGAAACAAACAAATAATAAATAAATTAATTAAATAAATAAACAAATAATATAAATGATCTAAATACAAAAGTAAATGACTCAAGCCCAAGTAGAGGCAAGACACAAGCATTTAACAAATTGTACTTAAACACCAAAAGGAAATAAAATTGTTAAATATGAAGTGAAAATAAATTAGAATCAAGATATGATATACAAATATTTAAGTGTAATACAAAATGTATCAAACATAATTAACAAACAAAAAAAGCAACACAAGTATAAATTGTAAGCCACTTAAAATGAAAAAATGGATAATCGAGACTAAAGTCCTAACAATATGTACCCAATGCAAAGAATACAAAAAAAGTTAAATACAAAAGTAAACAACTAAATCCCAAGTTGAGGCAAGACTCAAGCATAAACTAATTTTACTTAAATAGAAAACACTCAAAACAAACAAGCAATAAACTCATATAAGTGAAAAACATAAAACACAAATGTAAGTAGGATAAAGATCTCAATGTAATCAATCAATAATTGTGTGTGTAAATGAGGTGTTACTCTATAGATATTGTTCCTCTAGTCTATGGGGACAATGAATTGGATTAATTAATATGGGGAATAAAAGAAGAGGAAAGGGGTGGCTGAGTTGACTCCAAATGCCCAAATGCAAGTGGAAACTATGTACATAGTCCTATGGACTTTAGGTCAAATGTACTTATCCTAGGTATATGGGATAGAATAAAAGTGACAAGAAGGCATGATAAGAGAAATTAAATAGGAAAGGCTATACTTATAAAATGAAGAGAGTGTTTAACCAATGGAAATGGAAAGTGGAGTGTACTAAATACACAATTCCCTTTGGTTAGGTAATGATTACTCATAAAATGATGAGATCATAAATAGAATATGAGTGTTCATTAGTGTATCAATTTCAAATGTATAATGACCACAAATATGTCTCACAAAATAGTTATATCATAAGGTAAATAATTCTCACAAAATTATGAGAGAATAAAAAATGGAAATGAAGAGTGTTCATCAATGCATCAACTTCAAATGCATAATGCTCACAATATTGATTCATAAAATGATGAGAGCATTCAGAAGAATGAGATTGGCTAACCTACCCTAAGATTCACCATGCATGCAAGTGTTGCCTACATAGTCTATATGGACCTAAATTTAGTGTACTTCTCCATGAAATGGAAGTATAATTGTATGGTAATGTTAAATTGGTTTTGAAATGAATCAAGATAGATAAGAGATTCCATCCCAAAAAAAATTAGTTATTTATATCTCATGTGGAAATTTTAAGTTAATATTCATGATTTTATTATTTTAAGGGTTTCATAGGTCTTTTCAATGTTGTTGGGATTTTTGGAATAAGTAAATGAAGGTAATATGTTCAAAGTTATAATGAAAAATCTAGAAAAGGACACTTATCCTTCAGTACAGACTCAAATAATAGATAAACTAGATACAATGATATTGCACCACAAACTATCAACAAAATTTGAGGCATATGAAAAGATCACACAACAATAAGATAGAAATAAAAATGGCACACAAAGGGGAAATAAATGAGGAAAATTAATTAGACAAAATTTTCAAGGAAATATCATGTAGTTGACACCCTTGTTCACATATCCTACAACACTTATCTAAAAGATTCTATTGATGTTGATCGTTGTTGAAGGTGACTTTGAAAAAAGTCATCAAATCTACTTGTAATAACTATTCATAATCAGGATCATGATTGGTAATAGGAATGGCATGGGAAATGAAATAAATAATGGTCTAGGTAATGGTATAGTAATAGGAATATAAATTATCTAGGGAGATGCTATGGTAAAAAAAACAAGGGTGAAAATGGTGCCCCCAAACAAGGGATCCTATAGACAAAGGTTCATTTTTAATTAATAATAGTATCATTTTAGTTAAGAATAGTATCATTTTAAGTGTATTATGTTCATGGGTTCAATGAGTTATTACCCATATGTTGGAAATATGGTCATTGATGTCAAAGGTCTAACATTATGGTGATAAAGGCCCCATATCATTTATTATCTAATGTGTGTTGATATTTATTTAATATTAAAAAATATATTTTTTGTTGAATAAAGTCAAAAGAAGGGCCCATGGAGAAGTCAAAGAGTCACAGGATTAAGACAAAGAGGAATGGCATGTGTTTCACCATGAAGAGTCATCTTGAGGAATTCCAAGAGTCACCAAATAAAGACAAAAGAGGAAGGGAGAAATTTATCATGAAGAGACACTTTGAGGAATATGAAAAATCCACCAAGATAAAGAAAAAAGGGGAAATGATGCATTTTCTCATGAAGGGTCACCATGTGACTTTTCAATTACATGGATTCAAAGGGTCATGCAAGTTTTGGCACCATTTTCCATGAATATTGAAGGGTCACAAAGGGTGAATTCCAAAGGTCATTTGGTAAGCTATAAACAAAGGCTTGAGAAGCCATTTGTAAGATGTGGAAGAGAGCATGGTTTGTAATTATCATATCTAGATTAGAAGAGCAAAGGAAAGAAAATAAAGAGATATTGTAATGTGATTTCATTTCTTGAGAAAGCAACATTGAGATATAGTTATGTGGTATACACAATAGGGGTTGGTGCTCCTGTGGGTTGGTGTTCATGAATAGTTATTATGTTGGTTCTCAGCAAAGGGGTTGGTGCTCCTGTGAGTTGGTGCTCACAAATAGTTGATGTGTTGGTGATCAGCAAAAGGGTTGTTGCTCCTAAAATTTGGTGCTTGAAAATATTTTAGTTTTAATTGGTATCCATTCATATAATTGAGATTGTTCTCCATGGTTTTTCTCACATTGGATTTCCACTTTAAAATCTAGTGTCTCTCTCTATCTTGTGTGGTGTTTATTATTTCAATTTTATTGCATATCTCAAATGAATGGTTAAGTGGAAATTGATTAAGTAAAAGTTTATAAGACATATGATATATTGATTCACCCCCCCCCCTCTCAATATATCATGTTCTTAATAATTGGTATTAGAGTAGGTTCCTTTGGAAAGAGTTTAATAGCTTGTAGGTAAATCAAGGAAAGCACGATGGCCAAGCATTTGAAGAAGAATAATCAAGATTTGAAATTATTTGTTAAGGATCTTAAGGAAAAGGTGCATATCTTGGATTATAATTTGGCTATATAAACAAAATAAAATAAGATGTTTATTCAAGATATTAAGAATCAGCTAGAGGTTGCATATTCAAGTTTGAAATCAAGAGAAAAAGAGTGTAATCAATTGAAGGTTGAGTTAGGTTCTTTAAAGGATAAATGTTCAGATAAGAATAATGGTGACAATGAAGATGCCTCTTTGATTAAAAGTAGAGATGGTCAAGAAGAAGAAAATTATGAAATTGAGGATGAAGCCAAGGTGAATCTAGAAGGAGAACTCATTTTTGCCTTAGAAGTATTAAAATCTCTTGAGAAGAAGAATTAAATATTGTAATGCTGGATCGAGAAAAATGAAATGGAGTCAAAGGAGATAATTAAATATCTACAAGCACACTTTAGAGAAGCCAAAAAAATGTAAAATATCTAATAGCATAGTTCTATAAATTAAGTGAATAATTTGAAAGGTATGTCATTTAAATTGCCTCTTTAAAAGAAGATATTGAGAAAGTAGTCAATGATAAAGTAGTCACTGATTCAAATTTTGAGGATAGCACTAGCATGTTGAATAAGATATTAGAAAGTCAAAATTCAATATTAGATAAGATAGGTATCTAATTTGAAAATAAAAATAGCTATGTTGAACCTCTTACAAAAGAGGAAACAAAAAGGGAAGAAATGAAGAATACATAAGGCTGGAAGGAACAGACCTATAAAAGACAATCAGGTTAAAGATACACAAATTAGAACATGTTTTATTTTCATGGTTATTATTTTTATTATAATTGATATGGTCATAAGAAAATATAATTTCATAAAATACCTAATAATTTCAAAAACAAGAATAAGCAAACTCATGCAAAGTCAAGTAGAAGCCACAACTCTTTTGTTCCTCTATTAGGCTTTGATGAAGAGGCCATAGTTTATTATAAGTGCAATAATTTTAGACACATAGCTTGACATTATAGACGTGTGTTCAATTCATTCAATAAAGACCAAAGTTTCAAGGCTCCATTCATCAAGAAGAAGGTTTAGATAGGTTCATGGTAGAAGAAACAACTTGAAGATTATATATTAGTTCAGAGAGCTTTGCATGTAAGCTATGAACAGCCACAATTCATTGAATATGGATGTTCGAGGCACATGATAAGAGATGAGATAAATTTAATAAATATAAAAAATATCAATGGTGGCACAATAAAATTTAGAGATAAAACTACTACCAGGATATCTAGAAAAGGTACTTTGAGTTCGGATAATGGTAGAACCAAAAATAAGTATGCATTGTATGTAGAAAGTCTTAAGCATAACCTATTGAGTGTAAGTAAAATATGTGATCAGAGATAACATTAAGGTTTTATGTATAAGGTTGTGAGATTAGAATAAAATATTTAGATGAGTTTATTGTAGATGCTCAGAGGATACGCGATAATTTATATCTGTTATCAGATATATTGACAAAGGCATGATCAAAGGACACACTCAAGGATCTAAAAGAGGAGTTGGGATTAATTCCTTTTACTTATTTCCATTGAGGATCAGCATCATTTGAGAGGGAGATAAGTGTTATCTATAGGCTAATCCCTTTGACATTGATGTCGAAGGGGGAGAAGTGCAGAAATAGGTACAGGTATAGGAATAGTTACATGATAATATAGTAAGGGGGAGTTACTATATGTTTTTCAGTATGTGTATGTTGGCATGTGCAGTACAAGTTTTAGGATGTGGTAGTTTTAGTTTGAGGTTTCCATAAATGATAAAGGGAGATATTGTTTTAAATTTGTCATTGATGTCAAAGGTCTAGCATTATGGTGATAAAAGCCCCATAGCATTTATCGTCTAAAGTGTGTTGATATTTATTTAATATTAATGAATATATTTTTTGTTGCATAAAGTCAAAATTAGAGGCCATAGAGAAGTCAAAGATTCATGAGGTAAAGACAAAAGAGGAATGGGATGCATTTTCCCATGAAGAGTCATCTTGAGGAATTCCAAGATTCACCTAGTGAAGACAAAAGAGGAAGGGTGCAATTTCTCATGAAGGGACACTTTGAAGAATATGAAAAATAACTAAGATAAAGACAAAAGGGGAAAGGATGCATTTTATCATGAAGGGTCACAAAAAGAGCTATGTTGAAGCTCTTATAATAGAGGAAACAAAAAGTTAAGAAGTGAAGAATACAGAGGATATCTCAAACAAAGAAGGTTGGAAGGAACATAGCTACAATAGACAATTAGGGCAATGATGCACAAACATATTCTATTTTCATTGTTACTATTTTTATTTTAATGGATATGGTCATAAGAAAATAGAATGTTGAAAAAGAGCTAATAATTTTAGAAACAAGGAGAAGGAAACTCATGCAGAGTCAAGCAAAGGCCACGACTCTTTTGCTCCTCTATCAGGGTTTAATGAAGAGGTCATAATATGTTACAAATGCAATAACTTTAGACACATAGCCTAGTACTATAGAATCATGTTCAAGTCAGTCAAGAAGGACCATAGTTTCAAGGCACCATTCATCAAGAAGAAAGTTTAGATAGGTTCATGGTAGAAGAAGCAACCTAAAAAGTCTATGTTAGTTCAGATAGCTTTGCATGCAAGAAATGATGAAAATCCATGGTTCATTGACAATAGATGTTCAAGGCACATGACAAGAGAAATTTCATAATTATAAAGAAGATCAATGGTGGCACAGTGAAACATGGAGATAATACCACTACCAAGATAGCCAAAAAGGTAAATTAAGTTTGAATAATGGTAAAACCAAGACTAAGAATGTTCTGTATGTAAAAGGTCTTAAGCATAATCTATTAAGTATAAGTCAAATATGTGATCAGGGATACACATTAAAGTTTCATGTATAAGGTTGTGAGATTAGAAGAAAATATTTAGATGAGTTGATTGTAGATGCTCAGAGGATAGATAATAAATTATATGTGTTATCAGATATCTTCATGAAGGCATGACCAAAGAACACATTCAAAGATTTGCAAGAGGAGTTGGGATTAATTTATTTTACTTCTTGCCATTGAGGATCATCATCAGTTGAGGGAGAGATAAGTATTAGCTCCAAGATAATCCCTTTTCCATTAATGTCAAAGGGGGAGAAGTGTTTAAATAAGTATATGTACAATAACATGTACAGTAACAAGTACAAGGAATAGGTACAAGATGATATAGTAAGGGGAGTTGTATGTTTTTTAGTTTGACTATATATGTACGTTGGCATGTGTAGTACATGTTTTAGGATGTGGAATTTTTAGTTTTAGGTTGCCATCAATGAAAAAGGGGGAGATTGTTGGAAATATTTTCATTGATGTCAAGGGTCTAGCATTATTGGTGATAAAGGCCTCATATCATTTAATGGTGTTTTTAATGTTCATATTTTAGATAATGTGTGTTAATATTTATTTAATATTACCATATATATTTTTGGTTTCATAAATTTAAAATAGGGCCCATGGAGAAGTCAAATATTCATGGGGTAAAAATAAAAGAGGAATGGGATGCATTTTCCAATAAAGAGTCATCTTGAGGAATTTCAAGAGTCACCAAGTCTTGGGAATGGGATGCATAATTTCTCATGAAGGGACACTTGAGGAATACATAAATTCATCAAGATAAAGAAAAAAGGGGAAAGGACACATTTGTTTATGAAGGGTCACCATGTGACTTTTCAAATGAAATAATTCGAAGGGTCATGCAAGTTTGGTACCCTTTTCATGAGTATTGAAAGGTCACAAAGGGTGAATTCCAAAGGTCATTTGGTAAGCTATAAATAAAGGCTTGGAAATCCATTTTTAAGATGTGGAAGAGAGCATGGTTTTTAATTTTCATATCTAGCCTAGAAGAATAAAGGGGAGAGAAAAAAAAGAGATATTGTAATGTGTTATCATTTGTTGAGAAAGAAACATTGAGAGATAGTTGTGTGGTATACACAATAGGGGTTGGTGGTCCTATGGGTTGGTGCTCATGAATATTTGTTGTGTTGGTGCTCAACAAAGGGGTTGGTGCTCACAAATATTTGTTGTGTTGGTGCTCAAAAAAGGATTGGTGCTCCTGAAAGTTGGTGCTTGAAATATTGGAGTTTGAGTTGGTGCTCATTCATATACTTGAGATTGTTCTCTGTGGTTTTTCCCACATTGGGTTTCCATACTAAAATATGGTCTCTCTATATCTTGAGTGGTGTGTATTATTTTAGTTTTATTTCATATCTTGAATGAATGGTTGAGTGGAATTCGATAAGTAAAATTTTATAAGATATATGATATACTGATTCACCCTATTCTCAATATATCCCGTGCTTAACACCATATAGTGTAGTTACTCTATATACTCTATAAACATAATTTGTAATAATAATAAAGGTCCCAAGCCAATTGGATTGAAATCTACCCTTATTTCTACACTTAACATTTGTGTTCTTTTTATTCTTTTAACAAGTCATAAATTCTAAATTCTAGAGGGAGAATATGCTTGCTATAACTACAGTAAAACTAATTTTGGTATGCTCTCAAATTGTCTAATGCAAATTGATTCTTATCATATAAGATCACTAACACTTAAAATTTGGCCATTTTATACTCTTAATCATCAATGATATGTTATAGATAAATGCATAGAGAGGGAAACTTGATATCAATAAGAATAATGTCCTTAGAGATGAAAACCAGGGAATAGGGAGTAATATATGTGGGTGTGTGAGTATTGGTATAGGAAATGAATAAGGTTGGGAATAATTTTAGATACAATCGTGGCCAATGTCATTAACAATATTTTTTAGTATTTTAGCAATGGTCTTATTGGATCCTTCAACTTGGCCAATACCTTGAGGGTAAAAGGTTGTTGACTATTTATGTTTGATCTAGAATTTGGAATAGAGGGCCTTGACATATTTATTTTTAAATGGGCCATTGTTACTAGTGAAAATGGTGGAGGGGATGTAATAGTGGTAGATGATATGGTAATTAATGAACTTATAAATCTATTTTTTGATTATATATGATAGGGTAAAGGATTTAAAGCACTTGGTAAAGTAACATGTGGTACTAAGGGTGTGCTTATGGCCATTTGAGGAAGTAGGGCTCACTTTTCCTAAGATATTGAGTCCCCAAATATAAAAAAATCATAGTGTTATGATCAAATAGAGTGGAAAGGAAGGATAATGTATCAAGTCATTATGTATTTTACAAGAATAACACTTATTTACATGTCTATAAGCATCTAATTTCATTGTCAGCCAGTAATACCCAACTCAGCTTAGTTTCTTAGCAAGGACTAAACCACTAGTTTAGGCCCCAAAAAATCCTTTATGCATGTCCTTAAATGATAATTTGGATTCACCTAAATATAGATAATGAAGTAACATTACATCATATAGCCCAGATGATAGATATTATTTCCAAGTAATGTATATTAAGTGGTCTTATGGATGAAGGATTTTTGTTGATTTTGTGATAAGTTTGGATGAATAATGTGGTCATGAATGTAATCATACATATCTTAGTACCAAGGGACATCAAGACCAAAAATATTGAATACCATTTTTGAATCCATTTATTTATGAACTAGATGGATAAGGTTCCCCATGAGGAACTGATACACTTTAACACCATTGGCCACTACTAGCATGTATCTAATAGTTTTCATTGTATTGGTTGATTGGTTATTATCCCTAGTATCTTCTCAAACTAAAAAGATTTAAAATTTGAATTGAAATTATCTACCATATTATTGTAAGGTACAAGATTCTTGACCTTTGTTTAGTACTAGTTTGTGGCCTAGTTTATGATTAATTTGGAATCCTTGTATACCATCAACTACTGAATGCTCCATTTTATGGTGAGATAGAGTCTTGTAATGAGTGTTTCATACTTGACCATGTTATTTTTATAATGGAAAAAAATGTGGAATGCCTTCGGAATGAGAACCCCCTATAATGTAACGAAAAAAATACCAGCCCCAAACCCATGATATGTATATGAGACATTGAAATATAATGGACTCAATAATAGATACCTCTAGATTCAAAATGGACTAAACTAGTGAGTCAAAGTTGAGTGGTTGCATATTTAATAGAGGAGCCTCAAAAATTTGGTCTGTGAGAACTCATCCCTTGATGGAATTTTGATTATGATATTTAATTTAAAACTCACTTAGCATTATTACCCACTTGGCCATATGACCCATTAAAGTTACCATAGACAATAGGTATTTGATCATATCAACCTTAGAAATAATAATAGTCTTTTTTTTTAATATATAGTGAGTTAGTTTTTTGGATCTGAACACCATGGATAAACAAGCTTTATCAATTGGTGATTAATTATTCTCATAAGTAACAATTGTCGAGCTCAAATAGTAGACGTCATGCTATTTACGCTAACTGTTATTTTGGGCCAATAATTCCCATAATTTTGGAATTAAAATTACTAATATAGGTTTGAATTCGTCTTGAAAAACTTTCTTATCAATTCCACTTAAGCAATCATCAACATAAAGATCAAGCAATGCATAAACAATTAACTATATAAGTATGAAACAAGATTGCATAATTCAATAGACCATATATGTGGGAAACCATAAATGGGATGAAAACCCATTGATATATACAAATTTAATATATTAATATAATACAAATATCAATTGTAGTGAATTTCCACTTCAAAAGCAACACCAACCCCAACTATCTAAGCACCAACTAAGCTAGGTTTTAGCAATCGCCCACTTGCAAGGAGGCACCAACCCCTGAGATGACTCAACACCAACTCAGCCACTTGAAACACTAGATAAAATTCATAAAACCTTTTTTCCCATACAATAGATGATGATCTCATTATTTATCTCTTCTCTCTCTTTATCCCTATCAAATTGGTCTCTAGTCTTCTTTGCTCAACTAGCCCTCTTCTTGACTTAATTAGGTCATATGCCATTAATCCTTATGCATGTAACCTATGTCAAACATTAATAATATATACTATACACTCATATAATGATATACAATACCTTATTTTTATTTTAAATATATTATTCTATTTTCTTACACTCTTCACTTTAATAGGCCTAAAACTACCTAGTATTTATATAAGTCACTCGTTTAGATCCTTCTTAGTTAGCCAAACACCCTTAACTTAATAGGCCATACATAAAATTGATCTTATAAAATCTCATAGACATATATAAAACGTGATTTGAGTCCCTTTAGGTCTGACCTCTCTCCATTAGGCTTTTTCTCAACTTTAGGTCTCATGGAGACTTAATCCCATTAGATCTATTTTAAGACATGTTATAATTTGTCTTCCTTGGAACACTTAAAAACTCCACACATGGTAGTAAAATATAATAAAACATTTAAATATACATTTTATAATATAATATAGGCTACATAAAACTTTTTTATTTCAATCCGTTACTTGAAGCACATCATTAGTACTGTTCATATTAGGCCTGTGCATACTCAAAAATTCCATCTTGAACAACTGAAGTAAAAACATAGTTTTGACAAAAAACCATGGAAAAAATCACACATACATAATATAAATTAACATAAGGTCATCACCATATTATTTATATTTCACAACTTAGTGTATACAATCTCAAACATATCTCTATGAAATGCTCACTTTGAACTACCAACTAGCCTCAAAACATAATCTTGAAAACTTGAACTTATAACACCCAAAAGGGCACAAAAAATTTATTAAAATGAATTTATATTATAATATAATATAATATAATTATAATAATATACAACAAAAATATCATAAGAAATAATAGAAACTATTGGTCTTGCAAACCAATTTGTTAACCTTCTCTCACATAATCCTCACTCAACCAGACAAGCCATTTTGGCTTCAATATTCCAACCTCTTATACTAACTTCCAAGATTATAAAAATTATTCATAATTTATTCAAGTCCCCAAAAACAAACAATGTGCATTACATACTTCATCTTAGATCAAAGAGCTTCCAACTAAAACGTCAACTTTCTTACATAGAACTTCCAATTTACCTTCAAACACAATCATTGTCATAATGACCTTAAACACCTATTGTATACAATTTTAGATAATTCCAATGCATTAATATTATATTATTATATCATTAGGAAACTCTTAAATATAAATATAATATGTTTTAATGATAATATTGGTATTTCAAACCAATTTCATTAATGTGTACCTTCAATGTCTCATCTATACTAGATAGATCAACTTATGAGCAACATATTCATCATATCCACTAACCTCCAAAACATATATCTATCATGAAAATGTACTAAATATCTTGAAATTTTTTTATGTACTTGGGTTCATCCCTACTCTATGATAGCACATCCCTAATCAACTTCTCACTTCTGCCTAAATTCCTCACTGTCTACACCATTAGCCCTGTTAGCGATAGGTCAACTTGTACGACTAGTTTAGAACACCTAAGGGATATAAACTGATAATAAACCACCATATACATTTAATAAAAGTCTCAATATTCAACCTTCAGCCATTTATCAAATTTGACATGGTCAAATCTAACTGTTAGAAAAAATATTTGAGAGACAAACATTTCTTGTAAGGTCCACTCAATCAATTGAAAAATCAAGCACACCTGAAGATGACTAAGAGAGTTTAATAAATGATAAAATATCTTAAATAAAAATTCTAATCCATTCTGAGCACTTTAGAAGAAGAACTTTCATATTGGGTCACTATTAGGGTTCTTTGAGTGTTTAAACTATCTTCCAATCTTAACGATCATTCATAAAGCTTATTCTTTCATTTAAAAAACCAATGCTTAGAAATTTGAGATAGGACCCTTCCCAATATAACATAAATGGATTATATTTTCATGTAGAGTTGCACAAGTCAATGGATACTTGAAAGTTATTCTCAAGTTGAGAACCCTTCATTATGTGAAATTAAGAAACCTCAAAACCACTTTGCATACCTTTTCTTGAAAAAATTGACCTTAGAATTGTTAAAAACACATGAAAAAACCTATCACACCACTAAAAATTATCAAATTCTCATTCTTATCTTGAAATTTGAAACCCAGACCTCATTCAACCACTACCTCTCTCTTTGCTTTCTTGGCTCTAACCTACAAATCACATTAGGCCTTAAAACAGACCTTATAAGAACTATCCAAGCACTCTCCACCTCACATAAATGATAAAAAAAAATATATCATGCTCAAAAAATTTCAAACATCCATCATATGCCTTGAGAATAATCATGATGCCTCATTAGGCCAAGTAGGGTCTAGAGATGGTCTAGTTGCATACTAGGTCTATGGGTCTCACCCCCTATAGGATCATTCAAATAATATTATGAGTCATCTAATGCCTCATATTCATGATTAAACAATATAATATAGCCTATTATTCCTTTATGAATTCATCTTACTAGACCATGAATCTCATATCTTCTCATAGGGTTTCTTCATGCTATGACTAGTGTCATGACTAGGCTTCTCAAGTACTTGAAGCTTGAAAACTAACCTTAAAACACTCCTTGATAATTATACACCTCTTTTAAATGTCTTTAACTTGTATTAGACAATATCATACATATTTACATGTCTATCCATACTTATCATGCTCATGATATGACTATGTTTGTTATGACTAGGCTTCTCAAGAACCTTGTACTCAAGGACCGGTACTCAAGCATACTTACCTTGTACTGAACCTTTGCATCAAAATAAAAAGAATCATTAGGTTGCCTAAAAATTCTCTCTAAATATAGAGATAATAGTTTGCCTTCAAATTATCTCTTGTCACATGGTTTCCTTGTCACATACAACTTCACCACACATCTTCACTAGATGTATATTAACATCGATGGCATCAAACTTGACCTTGACATTAGTGATAATACTTCTCAACACCCAATGCATGTTTTTTTTTGTTGATAATTAAATAATTAAATATTAGTTTAGTTTAGGTGGAATCAAAACTAGTGGATTAAACAAGTAGGTAATAAAATTTTTGAAGGCTTGATACCAATTCATATCCCACTAAAATGTATCACCTTTATTCAAATAGTGAGTGAAATAATGGCACCTTTTAGCTAGCAAAGAAATGAACTTTCAAATAGACTAAATCTTACCCTATAGGCTGTGAAATTATTTCACATATAATGGTTGATTCATATCCATAATGACTTTGACTTTAGCAAGATCAAATTTGATGTCCCTATGTGGAATAATTAACCCTAGTATTTTATAGAAAGTGACATCAAAAATGCACTTATTTGGATTTAAACATACCTTATATTCACAGAGTCTTTAAAATAATCTATGTAGAACATCAAGATGTCCTACTCATGTTTTGTATTTCGAAAAGATATCATTAATGTAGTCATCCACAATGTCATGCATCATGTCATGGAAGATAATATTCATGTCATGTTGATAGGTTATACTAACATTTTTTAATACAAAGGGCATGACTTGATTGTATTATATCTCCCATTGATTAGTGAACATTTTTTTATGCTGGTCTTTAGGCATAATATTGATCCAATTGTATCTTGAGAAGAAGTCCATGAGGTAAAAAATCTAATATCCTAATGTTGAATCTATGATCATGTCAATGGTTTATAGACAAAAAACATATTTCAAGCATGCTTTGTTGATGTATCTAAAATCTATACATAAGTGAATTCCTTATAGTTTAATTTTGACTAGTAAAATGTTTGATATCCATTGAAAATAATTTATTAGTCTGATGAAATTAGATGCCAATAAATTTTATATCTATTTCTTCACTAGTATAATGATGCACATATATATTTTCAAAAAAAAATTATTGATTGGCTTGGTATCTAGGTGCACCAAAAGTAGATGCACCACTAATAAGGGTCTATGCCTAGTATATTAGAATATGACCATGAAAATATCTTGATGAAGTCCATTAAAGATAGTAATGATGAAATCACACTCTTTAGTAGTAAGGGATGTAACTATATAAACTATATTTGGATCATCCTAGGTATCAATATTCAGTTATGTGGTATCCTCTACAAAGAGAGTAGATACATACTCCATAATAGTTTGAATTGAGGGTAATTGATCTTATTCATCACTTTAATAAATACAAGGCCTACCTATGTAATAATAATCTAAATCTACCATTTTTGGCAATGGTCAATTAACAAATTTTTAGGGAAATCCTGAACTATGTAAAGATTCGGTGCTCTTTTGAACTGATACTATAACCATTTTAAATTCTTGGAATAAGAGGACTCTAATTCTTTTGGAGATGAAAAAAATTCCACATCCAAAGGCACCTAAATTTGGTTTTCACCTATGTACTTATCTTTATTCTTAATTTTTACTTAAACTAAAGGTTCTTTAGAAAGGTTTTCACCTAAATATCTTGATTTTTTTATTTGTTCATGACCAAGGAAGTTTGTCTACTCTCTAAAGTAGGTGACAAGATATATGTGGAAGTCAATGACTTATTTGTGGTCACTACCTGGAAACCCATCTTAAAAACCCATGAATTTGGAAATAGACTCACCACTCTAAAACTCATCTAATGGTATAATCAATTCTTGTTTGTCCCAATCGATGAGGCTCAGATGTTGAAGGGAAAGGGGATAATAGGGTGTAATGGTAAGAGTGAAATTGGTATAAAAAAGGTTGGTGTTTAAAAAATCATGATAAGAACTATAGTGGGAATTTATGTCATTAATGAGAGTCTATTCATTATTTGATTAAGTATTATTACTCTTAAACTCAATGGGTCACCCCAAGTAATGTAAATCCAAGGCCTCAACTTATATGTATTTTTGTGAGTAGTGTCTCAAGAATGACTTGGGCTCATGACCCCAATCATTTTCTTTGATAGTCTAAATGGTTCATGATTCTATTTGGTATGTGTTATTTAGTGCTCTAAAATTAATTATTAAAACCATCACTATAAAACCAATCTCCATTGACTCTGGTGGTTCAATCTTGATTGGGTCACATATTTGGTACAAATATAAGTAACACCTATAAAGTAGATTTGGATTTATTTTTTAAAGTCATGTTGGTCCTATTAGGAATAATTTTTGGTTGGCAATATGGCATAGGGGTTTTACATATTTATCCAACATGGAAAGTATCCTGGATGTGATATGTGGAAATACCCGTATCTTCAATGGTAAAATGAGCATACATCTTGTCAGAAGGTGGATTGGAAGAACTGGAAGCGAGGTCGCTAAGATTGATATAGCTAGATTTTGGAGATTTGTGAACTATTGTTTTATTCTTCTTTTTTATAAACTCAATGCTTTGGAAATGTTTTTATTTCCCATACTCAACCTTTAGGTGCTTTTAATACTAATATGATTGAAGATTAACATGGGTAGTGATTTCCATCCTGGAATGAGGGAACTTGATACACTAATGCAAGATATAAGTTACAACTCACACTTCATGGATACAAGGATGACCCAGAAGCATATTATAAGGAAGTTATAGCTCAATAACATGACAAATAATATTATGGGTGCCAAGCTCAATAATGATAGTTAAATATATTGTTACTAAAGATTCTTCCTCTAATTAGCATGGACCTTGACTATAATGGTATCTGATTGCACATCTACATATTTTTAGCCCAAATTTTGAATCAACTTTAACAAGGCCATGTTTAACCTTTAAAAATTACTTATAATGACCTATTTCATCTTTTTATGGGAAATTATGACTTCAATATATAGAAGGTTATTGTCAAGGGACCAAGGGCTGACATGTCTTGTCGTTAAACATAAGTTATTGTCTTGGATAAAAATATCCCACAAGTACTTGGAATTGAGTTGAATCAATGTCATTAGGCACCTTTGATTTTTTAAGAAAGATTTTTAATATGGTCCTATGAAATTTAGACATATTAAAGAGGTCCAAAATGGATATCTATGTAGGCATTTTTCTTAATTTATCACCAATATTAAATGGCTTCTCGGTAGAAGGATGGGATGGCTTAGATTTTTGTAAGGTAGAATTTTGGTTAGGTTTGCGATTAGTATTAGCATTATAATAAGGAAAATGGCCTTGGATAGTAACTCTTAACTACCCAGTTACACCTATATAATTTTAAGTTGGGAAAGAGTTATTTGAACTAGAGGAAGTGTGTGGAGGTTTAGGAATGGTAACATGTAATGGTCATGATGCAATCACATTTCTCTAACCCATGTTAGAATTACCAATGGTCAAAGGTGGTGGTTTGAAATAGAAGAATTATCCTTCTAATTAGTGTTAGTTGGATTAAGAGGAGTAACCTTGATAGTGGTGACATGATTGTCGGTATTATGCCCCATAGTATTACTATAATCATAAGGAATACTCTTATAAATGACTATGTTGGATTGGATGTCATGATACTAATTATTGTTATTCTAGTTTTGGCCTTGTCTTTGTAGTTGATGTTGGACCTATCCCTAATTCAGATTGGTAGACTACTACTAATTTTTATTCTTGGGAAAGGGCTATTATAAATACCCATTTCCTGATTGATGTTACATGTTCATTTCTCTAATTGAATTTCCCCATTCTCAATAAAATTTTCATTTAGGTGTCTTAAATGCACACACATAAATATGAAGTGACTGACCACATGATGTTAATCACAATACTCATTATCATGATAACAATATCATTTGAGTTGGCCCTTTTGAAATGGTTTTGGGATGGTCTATAAGATCT
This sequence comes from Torreya grandis, assembly GCA_037957365.1. NCBI lineage: Eukaryota > Viridiplantae > Streptophyta > Pinopsida > Cupressales > Taxaceae > Torreya > Torreya grandis. The sequence continues at coordinate 1,852,551 of JARHVA010001235.1, read as the reverse complement.
TGTTAATGGATACTAACTTATAAAATACTACTTCAAGAGGTTCACCAAGGTCACTAAATACTTTATATTTATAGTATCCTTATCATGGGGGATCTCTTTGTAGTGAAATCTAAGGGTTAGGTGGACTATATTGAATAGGTGATGGTTATATCTGTTAGAGGTACAATCACTGAGAGGGGGTGAATAAGTGGTAAAAAATAATCCAATTTAATTACCAAAACCTTCAAACACTTAAGCATTCAACACAACCATTCATGAAGAATACAAGACGTTTATATAAATTAACAATGAAGATAATGTAAGATCACACACACAACACAAGATCTATGTGGTAAACCCTCTTGGGGAATAAAACCCACTTTCAATCCTACAACCATATGGACTATTTGTCTTATAAGATGATCACAAATATGAGAATAGTCAAGTCCTTTTGACCAAATTTTATTGAAACACCTATTTCATAAGGAGCACTTACCCCTAATATTATTAAGTCCTTCTGACCACCTAATGGTCAAGTCCTTTTGACTAGCTTTAGTGAAAGACCTATTTCACAAGTAATACCTACCCTTAAGATGATCAAGTCCTTTTGACCACCTATTGGTCAAGTCTTTCTAACCTAGATGTTGAGCACCCTCCCAACACCTATGAAATGAACATCTCTTGATCACTAATTTATTTCCAATCTGATTGAGATATAATGTATATCATCTCTCTTCAACTCTACAAACTACATAGTACACACTCTAATATACCTCTCAAATCAAGCACTAGGCTCACATAAAACATTATCTATCATTTACTCATCCTCAATCTTCAAACCTGCAAGAGCACTATCCTTGACATTAAAAATTTCATCAACCTATTCTTATTTACAACCCATCCACTAGTCACAGACCCTTTCCTTCACTCCATAACTTTTACACACACCTCTTCTCTCAAGTCTCTCAAATCTATTCAATAGGTCTAAAAACCATCATATTTGGTTTCACTTTTTATAGAGTCTTCATTATTGTTATGATCACGACTTTCATTATTGACCAAAACACATGCCTTCACCTTGAAGGCATCTAACATGGATCACATTTAAGCAAACCCCTCTTTCCAAAAGGCCAAAGTCACCTTTTAGGTCCTATAGATACCCATTCACCTCTTGGACACTTATTCAAGAAAATTAAGAGCACAATAAAACTTATAAATACATGTACTAATTATACACAATATATAGGTCCTCCTTAAGTGATAAAAAACATCACAACACCCTTTTGCTAAAGCTCAAATTGCTCAAATAACATTATATGCACACAACCACCATGAACAAACACACATCACATTTTAAACCTTTTATCATATTAAATATGATTGATCAAACCTTCATAATACACAAAAATGGACATTATGGAGTCTACAATGCTCTATGATATCTATCTCATCTTGAAACATCAAAATACCATCAATAATAACTCTATTACCCTTCATGGGTTATATGTAGAGCATAAATGAAAACATACTAAACTTTGGAGCTCAATAACATTGATTATATAGACATTTAGTCCTTAAATTGAATATTTATATATAAAAAAATTTCTTCTAAAACTTTTATTTTTACACCATGGTAAAATTCTACATATATCATAAGTTATAGCATAAAAACTATAGACTTATCTTCCATTGCAGATTCAAATATTTGAACTCCAATGGTCACTAAGCAACTGTTAATCTTAAAACATTATGACAACATCTTGTGTCATCACATCTTAGATCAAATTTGCACCTTAAATATTCTATGGAATTATCTCAAACTTTAAATATTGTAAAATGTTAAACATCAAACATGTTGACCTCATCTTGTGTACCCTTGTAATATTAACTAAACATGCACCATCAATCTCTTCAAATCAACTTAGACCTTACCTTGTAGTACTCATCATTATATCTTGCTTAAAATTCTTGATATTATGACACTTAGAACCATTGCATGCCTTTTAATAACTTTCTTAATATTCTATGAACTTTTGACACTTACCAGTCTCATGTGCATTGTTGACTCTTTGACTTGTCCTACACTGTTAATCTTTGTTAGTACAAACCACTACTCACCATTGAAATTCTATTAGACTAGGGAGATTATGAAACTTGTCACTTATGCATGCAACATTTTACATGTTGACTTCATGAATGTTATTTATCTCAATATGTATGATTAATTTATCACCATTGGATATTCTAGACCAATTATCTCAGTCTTTGACATGGTTAAACTTGATGGTCTCTAACCCATCATAGTCTGCTAGAACAAATTTGAAGCTTTATAACTTGAGCTATACAACACTTCAAGTCTCCAAATTTTTAGGGTAGCTTCTTGGAACTATAGATAATGATAGATTTAATCAAAACTTACTTTCTATGTACCTAAAATAAATGCACAAACTTACTAGTTCATACATATCTACATGACGTGCATTGATGGTCTAGATAAATATGGGAATCTATGAAATCTACATAGAAAGGTAACTTTGAACCCACATATATTATATAAACTCACTCACATGAACTAAAACTTAGACCATATCAACTATTGTCACTTGAACTTACACCCAATGAGGAGATGGGACAAGCTTCTCCTCTTTCAAGTGAAATAATGGAACCACCTCAGGGTTGTAGGTATCCCTATTAGGAGGTGTATCTTTAGATTAGGGGATAGATCCCCTTGATGCATCATTGAAGCTCATACTCTTACTACTAACTTGGGTGGGTGAAAAGGGTTAGAACAATTAAAAGTAAACCTATTATACTAGAGGTGATACACCAAAAGATTTGTTCTACTCACACTCTTGACATGCACTTTGAACCAAAAGAAGCCTGAGATACACTCCATCTAATAATAGCCTTATTCTTACATCAATATTTCAACATGGGGTCTTAAAATTGGCTTAGGTTAGGAAGACTTAAATAATAGGCATTCTAAGACACACTATTGAATTAACTATTCACTACACCTGCAACTCCATTTGACAATTCTTGCTAACTTGCAAAGAGAATTCATAAGGTATTAGGAAAATTGACATGTGAAGGTAAGCTAAGATACAGTTACACAAGACAATAACCATCACATACACTAAGACAATTCAAGAATGAGGTAATAAATATCTATATTTATTGATCAAGACAAAATTTTGGTAGGGCTTCATCATACCCAAGTGGAGTCATACAAATAATGGCCAAAAGGCCCAGATTTATAGAATGTCTAAGAATAGAAAAGAGGGAAGCTCAAAGGTCATAAAAAAAATGCTCAAGCCTGATAGCAGAAATAGTTATGATGCACATATGGTTGAGTTTGGTTAAAGTAGTTAATGAATGTATCTTGAGATAGATGTCCATGTAAAATCATGGTAGACTTTTCCAAAATGATGTGATGACTCTTTTATTGTCCTTCATGAGACCATAATTGAACTTTTGAAACTGTCAATAGGGGAACCAACACATAGCACTACTCAAGGGAAATGGAATTCATTTCAATAGCTTATAAGAATGAAGCTTTTCCTAAACTACTTGTCTTAGACTGGAAATCCTCTAGACACTTTTGTTTATAATTTCTGATGGAAGCCCTCCATAATTGATTTGGTTAGCTATCAGCTCCCACAATGACTTGAACCATCAACCTACCAGATCTTGTCACCAAAAGCTCCCACAAGCTTTACAACCAAGGCCTGATACCACTTGTCAAATCCCTACCAGAGCATAGTTTGACATTTAAGCTTCAACAATGACTTGCTAACCTACCATTTGTCCTACATGACCCTAAATTCTAATGGCGTCTAAAGGTTTAACGTATACCCATCATGAATTCCTTTAGGATATTTTATTGAAACAATTTTCCCAAACAATCTTTCATGAATACTATTTTTGTGGACAAGGTCTTTGGGACTTTTTCCAAGTGGTCTTTGAGGCTAGAAAATGCCCTCTAAAAATGGAAAATACCCTTTTGGAACCACTACGTGGGACACTTCTTCTTGCAAGATATCTTTCGGGGAACTATTTGGTGCACTGGGGTTCAAAGGTGTCCTTCAGAAATATTTTCCTTGGCCACTTTTCCTGAAAGAATTCCTTTGGGTTTTTTTATTTATGCACTCTTTATATTTTATTTAGACTTTTTAGTTAACCTATCCTTTAGAATTTTTCCCCAAGAAAATATTTTGGGCTTTTTTTCTTTGAGGCTAGAAAATGCCCTCTAAAAATGGAAAATACCAAACCTATTTTTTCAAACTTTCTTCTAAATAAATCATTCGAATAATCTTTCTAAAATAAATCCTTTGGGCTTTGTTGGCCTTAATTTCCATAGACTTTTTTTTAGAAACAATTCCTTCTTGCTTTTTGGTTGGTCCTTTAGAAATCTTGAAAGTGTCTTTTTGGCTTTATGTTTGGTTCACTTCACTATGGAGGGATACCCTTTATAAAATTTGCAAAGGACTATTTTTCTAAAAAAGTACCCTTCAAAAGGATTGTAGAGTGTCCTTCAAAAAAGATGAAGTGCCCTTCGAGAAAATGAAAATGACCCCTTCAACTTTTTTGAAATAGACGTTTGGAGTTCTTGCAAATGACCCTTTTGAAAGGAAAATTGTCCCTTCAAAAACTTTGAACTGAGCCAAAAGTGCCCTTCAGAAAAATGAAGATGACCCTTTTAGCTCTTTGAAATGGTCCCTTAGCCTGAAAAAGGTCTTTCAAGGAAATTATTTTTGACAAAATGTTTGAAATAATTCCTAATACTTAAACAAAAAACCCAAAACAAAAACTCTTAAATAATGAACACTTGTACTTTTGTTGTGGGATTTGTATGGAACATCTCCTCTGAATGAAATATGCATAATATGAAAACCCAAAGTCTTGTGGTTATGGAAACCTAAAGTTGAAAACCAAGATAAACCTGAAGTGAATGACTGAGATTGAATGACTAAGTCCAGAAATGTTTTTGAAGTAAGTCTTTAAACATGAACAACTTTGCTTGTGATTTGATAAAGGACCTCAGCCATAGTACATAGGAACTTTGAACTTGGATGAACAAACCCACATGATCAACTTCCTCTACAACTACTGCATGTGCAAGATCTAGAACTTTGAAAGTATTTTTTAAACTCTACTCAAACATGTTAGCATGACTCAAAGAAAGTCAAATGACCTAGAGAATAAACTGATCAAATCTAATAATATTCATATTATATTTAATAAATCTAAGATCACTCTATGACATGATATTTACCCCTAAAATATCTGAAGGCTAAATTTTCATATAGGGGTGTCCAGTTTTGACTTGCAGGGTAAAAAATTGTCAACAACATCTTGAGACTAATGTGAGCACACCCATATGACCAACTCCCCCTGAATCTTCCATATGTGGCAATGGTGATGTCAAAAACTACCTACTCAAATTTTTCTATCACAGAATCAACTATACCAAGATGAACATAATGAATAGTTGGATGAATACCATGCACTTCCAATAGCTCTCCAGTCATCCTTGACCTCTAATAGGACCCCTCACACATGCTCAATACTTCAAACCCACCCCTAATAATGCCAAAACTAAATATCAACCAATCTTACTTCAAGCATACTAGGACAAGCACACTATACACTTTGTCATTGACACTTTGACTATTAACACACTTCATCCACTCACTTGGACACTTCCATAACATCAATAACATGTCTCTAAAAGTATAATTTGTACATTATTTTCCTATGTTATCCCATTACCAAACATGTTATTTTTAACAAAGGCCTTCAATTTTTTAGTTATGATGGTCTGAGTTTGCACTTATTTTATTATTTAGATCTAAGAATATATCTTGATAAGATTATTACTAATAAATGATTTTCATATATGTACCCCTTTGTCAATGATTTCCTCAAACATGTTGGCACAATTTAGTTTGATATTATGAGTGAGCTCAACATTTATATTTTGTGTAAAGATATTTGCTAATTACATATCAGGCAATTTATATAAGAAATGACTAGCTAAAGCTCTCTACCATTGTAAGTATAATAATATCTCTCCTTCTCTCTACTTGACATTGAAAAAATAAACAACTATCAATTCATGCTCTATGTTGTAAGATAAATAGTTTTCAATTTTTTGAGAGGTCATTCAAAGTAGTGATCTATCTCTTAGGAAATTCAATAACCAATTCTAATGCTTTTCCACCTAATCTACGTGGAAATAGTCATAAAAAATAAACACTTATGTACATTACCTCTTAGCATGATACAAAAAAATCCTATAGAAGTTCACTTAGATCTCCCTCCCCTTTGTATTTGTTGAATTTTGACATCTAAAAGTGAGGTGCCAAAGGCACCTAAATAAATCTGAGATCGAATGGGTAAGGTCATATTTCATCAAACTTGTAATTTTTGGGTATTTGCTTACTTGTTTCTAGGTCCTAAACTATCCTTTTTATTTCATTCAATTCTTAAATGTTGGGATCGTTTTGTAATGATAAGAGGGCACTTTACTAGGTATTGGTGAATTATTGGCCCTAGTTGGCATTAGTTTAAGTGGAAGTGGCTCCCCTTTATATGGTTTGGTTTCGAATATATGTCTTCTATCCTAAATTATATGTTTTATGTGGGATATACTATTGGTTCAAATTGGAATTGCAATAGATGAGGTGTTATTGTTATAATTAAGCCATTGTTATGAATAATAGGTAATATATTTTTGGTCTATTGGAACCTTTTATTAGTTTTGTGTACTTTTTTGGTGATTCATAAAAAATTGTTTATTTTTTTGGTTTATATAAAGAAATTTAAGTTGTTGCTCATTTTCAAGAGGAAATTTTATTTCTTTTTGTGAATTAAAAGAAGTTCGTAATGTGTTTTTTGAATTATCCACTACCTGCTAAGGTGGTGGATTATTGACAACCTATTGTGAACGGTCTAGCACCTATTGTGAATCATTAGGTACTTACCTTATATTTAAAATATTATACTAATGGTTGAAAAATATATGTTGCGTATCAAGTGTAACTTATTGTAAAAAATTCATTGATATGGGTTATTCAGGAGGAACCAAAGGATAACATGTAGGATTGACTAGGTCTTGCTACATCTATTTAAGTGACTAGTTTTACTCTATAGAGATGGTGTTGTTGAATGAGGTTGTAACCAAATAAGTCATTAAGTCAATGACAAGTTGATCTTCATAAAATTTACTAATTTATCTAGTAGTGAATCCTATAAAGTGACCAATTTGGGATGGATCAATCAATGGATAATTCCCTTTGATATATGAAGTGATGTTTGGTTTTATAATTTGAATACAAGGTTGCTCTTGTGGTTTTTTCTCTACTTAGACTAGAGTTTGAAATTTTTCTATTGGAAAATTGAGTGGGATTCTATATCTGAATTATATTAGCCTTAGGAGATATTCATCTTGATTTTATATGAGCCAATTATTAAATTAAATCTGACTTATTCTCACAAGGGGATGGATATAATCAAGTACAACACAGTGTTCATCTTTATATTCACTATATTTAGAACCTCTACTATGTCCCAAGGGATCATAAAAATGTTCTTCTTCAAATATAGGTTTGTATAAGGCCCCACTATGGGTGTATATAGGCATTATTGGTATGGTTTTTATTATTTAAAATGGTTAAAAATGTGATCTTGGTTTTACCTTGATAATTTGGAATATCAAATAATTTCAAATGGTTCACAAAATTTAGAATGGATCTAGAAGTGTTTAATCCAAGAAGTGTAAGTGAAAAAGATTTGGCTTAACAAACTCAACATCTAAAGCAAAACCTAGAATAAGGACAAATAATCTTGGTTTGGAATTATTTGTAAATAGTAGCAACATTGGCTTGTCTTTTGAATTTAATTCAAAATGAGACTAGGATAGAGTCAAATGGTTTAGAAACTATGAATTATTTTGAAACAAGGAAAACACAAGTCTAAATTATAAACTGAATGGGAAGTGTAACCTTACCAAGTGAGATAAAGGTTATTATTTAAAGTGTTAATAAAACACTATGAAAATGACCATGGTTGATTCTAAAATGTGGACAATATAATAGTATCAACCAAAACTTAAGGTTTAGGTTAACACAAGAAAACCTAAGTCTAAATTTTGAATAAAAATGGGTAATATAACACTTAAATATGTAAATAGGTGATAATGTGTTTGAATTTGTTTAGTCAAAAAACTTGGTTTACTTTTTTCCAAATAAGGTTATGAATACAACATGGTTTTTAACAAAAAACACTCCAGGAAATCACATTGAATCTAACATGGGTTATGAGATAGTCACCAAATCCTTTTGATATACTTGCTTTAGAGAGGATACAATTTAAGGTTCATTAAAATAAGGTAATTATTGCACATTATTGGTAGGTTTTTTTAGGCCTACCTTATTTCAAAATTATATAGGTAAAAGGTAATCTTTAAAGGCTATTTACCTTTGCACCCTTGTATCAGTGATTTATCTATGACAAATGTGGCTATATACCCTAATTTTCTGATGGAAAATAAGATGGTCTCGATATAACTTGTAGTATATGGATGATTTAGAATAATATTTAAATTGGATGTGATATATTATAGGCCATGTATCAAAAGGTCTAGTTCCTTCTTGACCGTTTTAGTTGTTAAAGTCTCAATGAAGTGTTATTGGCATAGCTAGGCTCTGAATTGGTATATTGGTGCTAGTCTAGTCCATAAGGAGACCTCATTGATACATAATGTGACTTCATCAATACACCAGGTGACTTTGACCTTTCATAAGGAGACCTCAATGATTGCTAAAAAACATAAAAATGTGAAAACTAGAGGAAAAAGGAAAAAATCAACACCATAAATCAGTTTGATCATTTAATTAGACGAATTAAATAGGTCTAAAGGAGATTTGTGATAGGTGAGGTCCCACCAAGTATGTCATTCTGTAGAAAAATATTACAATATGGGTTAGTTTCTATTTTATTATCTAATACAAATAAAATCATTAAACACAACACTTTAAGCTTGCTCTCTAGGGTGAGCTATAATCACTAAATTAAAGAAATTGAGATATAAAGATGAATAATACATTCACCTTCCTCAAAGAATCCATATAATGATTGTTAGGAAAATGATTGCTTAGTTTTTGGATATCAAAATATTTATCCATTTGTATCTTTAATATGAAAACATCTCTCCTTGTTCTCTATGGATTTGTTCACTTTTGATGAAGAATGGTGAAGTTTCTTAGAAATATTTTAACATTAATTTACACAAAGAAGATTAATATAGAATGGTCATGGAATTTTTACTTATTTATTGACTAAAATGATATGGATGATTCATCTTAAGATCAATATGTGTGCTCTAAAATTAATTCAACTTTAGAGACCAGTTGTAATGTTGTAATTAATATTTGGAGGAATAGAACAATTAATAGGAATCATTTACACAAATAAAATATTTGTTTCATTGATTAGGCATGGCTTGCACTTTGATATTTGTGACTATTTATGTCATGATGATGTAATTTTTTATTGAAATTTCATTTTCCAAAATTACATATTAACTGATTTGATATGAATTTTTTACTTAAGCATATAATTGTATTTAATTAACAAAGTGAATTTGATTACACTTTTTACAATTCTTAGAATTTAATTTATTACCATGGACTATTAGTTGAAAATGATAATTTTCTTGGTAAAAAATGAATTATAAGAAGAAAATGATTTCATATAAGGTAACTAAAAAACTAGGAACATATTGATGTGAATTAAGAATTTCATGTGATATGTGTAGATGAATAAGAGCATTTCAATGGTTTTAGTCTAGTTTGTGCATTATTGTATGAATTCATTTAGACTTGGAATTTAAATAAATTAATGGTGATAATTAGATGTATATAGTAAGTACAACCAATGATTGATATTGAAATAAATTTGAAATAATGGTACTTATTTAGATTATTTTGTGAACTCATATCTAATATGAAACATACTATAAATACACTAGATCTAGATTTTGAACTAGTCATCAGATTTTAGAAATTTGACCTCTATGGCCTCAAACACTTGAATTGACCTCAAATGTTTATGTTTATTTGATCATATAATCAAGAAATAGGTTTATAGTATGTAATAAATGTTAGATATAGATGTGACCACTTAGAATGTTCTTGGTTTTATGATACCTTATCTATGATGTGATTATATTAGGATGGTGCACTATTGTTCCTTGTCAAATACCAAAACATAGTTATTCATATTCATAATGACTATGGTAAAATGGGTTAGTGGGCTTATGGTGTTGATCTAATAGCAAATAGCCCTCTATGTTATAATCCATCATGTATACTTATTTTCATAGACTATTATATGTTTCCAACCTACATTTATACTATTTGGCTATGATTTTGAGCCTGTTAAGTGATGCCATAATCTATTTTATATCATATCTATTTAAATATTGTTTATAGTTGACTAGATACTACAACTATAGTTTATTTTGCATATGTGATGATTTGGTTACAACATTCAAGTTGTAGTACTATACTTTTCATTTCAACTATATATCATTATATTATACATGTACTTTTGATGCCTGTTTATGGGTATAGGTACAAGTAAAATGAGCTAGGCTAGTGGTGGACTTTGATGGTCAAGGGATCAAGGACAAGGGTAACGAGTAGTCAAGTAACTGAAATAGGTAAAAAGGGATGTTGTATTTGAGCCATAGTCATTATGTAGTAGTCTGCCCATTTTATTTTTCAATCAATTTTAATCATATTTTATGTTTATTATTATTTCTATCATCTTCTCAACTTTTGTTGAGTTTTCCTTGATTGTTTTATTATTGATCACTTGGTATTAGTTACTTGTTCAATTTCACTATCTAATTTTGTTTGCCATAACTATTACATATCTATCTTGTTGTGGTTTGCATAATCATTATTATTGTTTACTCATAGTCCATCATTGGATTGTATACAACTATTCCCATAATGCTTATTTACATGACTGTTTAAATAAGGACTAAACATTAATTTGCTAGCATGAATAAGCTTGTTTTGAATATTTTATAAAAACATTAAACTCTACTATTATTTTGGCATACATAATAAAGTTATTTTGTTTGTCTTAAGCCTAAATAACTTAGGCATATTATTAAAAATTTAATGTATTATTTTAATTTTTTAAGGCTAACTGAGTTAGCCGTAGTAGGGGAAATGCTTAAGTTAATACTTAATTTTGTTTTCTAACCCCATGTTAGGGCCCTGACTTTTTCTTTGCATGTGATTAATTTCAAATCAAAATATTTGATTTTGTAAATCATAGTATTTAACAAGGGGCCCATGGGATTTGAATCCTAGAAAACTATAATCAAATTTATTTTTTTTTGGTCTTGGAGCAAAATGATCTCATTTCTTGAGCTTGGTGTATAGAAGAGACAAGGGGCATAAATGCCAAAGAGATTTGCTTTTGATAGTTGTTGAGGAGATTTTAGGGGAAAAGATGGAAGATATTTTGGGAGATAAGGAAAAATAATGGAGGATAGATAAATACTTACTTGGGTAGTGACTATAAAAGGCTAAGCATGGTGCTTAGGGAGAAGACAAGGAAGTTGAAAGTAAGCAAATTTCTGATTTTTCTTTCCCTCTATGTGGGTAACAAAAAAGTAAGTTCTATTGATTTTATTTTTTGGAAATGAAGGGTTTGACTCTTTTCCTTAGTTACAAATAAAAGGGATTGTTTTAAAGCTCATAAGGAATTCAATAAACTTCCTCATGATCCTGAAAAGGTTATATATCAATTAAAACTAAATATTTAGCTTCATTCTTTCATGGGTCGACCTAGTTTGTTTCTTAAAATAATACTAATTTTTGGGTTTTTAAAATTTGAAAATGAAAATGTTATTTCTAAAAACCCTAAGTTATATTACTCTTATTCTTTCTTAGACATAGCAAAAAGGATTAGATAAATATTTTTTTTCATTCCTTGGCCATAGGGTTTGAGCTAGGGTTTGTGATTTATTTTAAATTTTTTTGTGTTTGGCATTTCAACCTAGTATAGGGGGATGCCTCATTTAGATGGTTGAAGTTTACTTTTATTTTCTTATTTATTGAGGTAGCCAATTATAATGGATATTTAGAGATTATTATTTTTTAAATAAAATATTTATTTATGATTGATTTTTATTCATCTTCAAATAATTTTTTAAATTATTTTCCTTGATAAGTTTCTAGGTTGTGTGTGTATGTGGGTTTATAACTAGTTGCTTCCCCATTTTTGGTTAGGGTACATTTTCATTTTATGGTAAAAATATTACTTGGTGGTTATATGCTTTAAAATGTATTTTCATTTATACACTGATTTTTATTCAAACCCTTGATACTTGATTAGTATTATTATATCACTATGTATTATTTTTATTTTGACCTAGCCATACAAAAGGGTCAGATATAGTGATTTCACCACTTACTAGTGATGAAATGACTATACCTAACAAAATAGTAAAATAGAAAATCATATAGAATCTTGGTATTGAGTTATTTGTTTTTGGTACATGCATTATGTTTTTTTTTCATTGTAAAAACTCATTTTATACCACTTGTAGTGGTAGTTTTTAACTGTGGCTAACCTAGAACCTAGGACAAGGGTTGATTAGATTCAATTGAAATTATAGTTAATAACTAAAAACCTTCAAAGGTGAAACAAAGGTACCAAATCCATGTATGTTTGTTGGTTTTGTGTATTTGATTTTTAGTTATCGCATGTTTATTAACTGTTACAAATTAGTGATGACTCTTATCCCTTATTACTCAAACTCTTAACCCAAAGACTTGAAAACCAAACTCCACCTCCCAATTAATGATTTGGGGATTAATAACCATCGATTAGGGGAATTATAGGATAGGTTAGGTTAGAATGGATCATGTAGAGAAGTTATATTACTCAGCTAAAAATTGTTGGAATAATATGGTTTATTGAATTATCTAAATTTTTACCAATTATTGTTGTATTACAGCATGTTTGGTAATGAATAATAATCACTTGGATTTATGTACAAGATGATTTTATACTATTATTCACTATTCATTTCATCATTATTTATATTATTTATTTAATGTTTTCATTGTTTAAGTTGAGTATGGCTCCAAGTATATGAAAGTTAATTATTACAAGTTAGATTAGTTAATAGTTCATTAGTAATTTATTAGTTAGTATTTCATTTTATATTCATGAACTAGTTCATAAGACTATGTTATTGAGAATAAAATGTATGGCTGCACTTATATGCCAATTTCAAGTTGTTCTATTTGATTACTTGTGAGTTATTTACTATTGTACCAAAACTTTTATAATACAATTTTTGAGTTCTTTATGAGTTATAAAAAGGAACTACGCATGTGAGAACTTTCCAACCATACAATCACATTACAGCATGATAATAAATTGTTGTTTGAGATGATGATTTTTACTCTTTTGGCACATTACTACCATAGAATAAGTTTGCAAATTATTCTTCATGACAACCAATTTAGGAAATTTAATTACATAAGTGGTGTCCACTCAAACATTCAAGATTGAAATATATTAAATACATTTATTACTCTACTTAATAAAGATTTCTTATCCAAGTTTAATGAATTGAGAATTATCATTTAATCTAAAGATTGAATTAATTCATAAAGTTATATTACTTTTGTTTGGCATTTTACTTGTTAAAACCATGATGCAAGAATAATTTGAAATTTCTTTAATTTGCATAATCTTATTTATATCTTGAAAACTAAGTTCTTGGGCTTCTAAAGGGGAGAGAAAATTAGTATAAAGAGTGTAAATCACTTATTATAATTTTTTCATGTTTTTTAATAAAATAATGCAATCTTCTAAAAAGACATTAGAGTGTCAAAATATGCTCAATGTACTTCCACTTATTTTGAGAAATTGTTACTAATTAGTAGAAGTTATTAGTGTAGTTTTTTATTTTTCCCTATTTATTAATTAGGAAAATTGTATTTATTGTGCATACATGGAGTTTTCCTACATTTGCGGAATAGGCTAGCTTATGTGGAGGTGTGTGTCATAGATGTGTCATAGGTGTCATAAGAATGTCATAAGTAACTCTCTTGATGGGAGTTACTTCTCTATTCTTAGCACCTTGTCACCACCTTTCATGGACGAGTTATAGTCTACTCTTGGGGTGCCTTGTCCACCTTTTGTGGAGGAGTTACTTACATACTCTCCTATATGTATTTCTCACTTTGTCCATCTCATGTTAATTAAATTTTGGTTTTCTCCATTTTGTCTTGTGCAATTTATCTTCTTGTGTAATTTTCATATTGCTTTAGCATTTATGTGGTGTGCACTTGCTTCATCTCGTGTGATCACGTCTCCATTGCACTCACGTTATCCGGATTTTGGCAATAACTCCGATATGGTATCAGAGCAAACCTAGTAATCATGTGTCTGGTTATGCTTTTAGTTTATTTTGAAATCAAGAAGAGTGGAGTTCTCTTTATTTTTTTATTTCTAGATCTGATCTAAAATTTTAAAAAAAATCTTTCATATCATTTCTTACATCTTGGGATCCTTGGCCTTTGGGTGTCTTCACTTCAAGGGCTGGTTCAGCAGTTAGCTTGGGCACCATTGTTGAGTGCAAAAAGCAGAGGAAAGAGCTGACTTTGTTGCAAGCCTCTTCATACCTCTGACCTGTGCACCACCTCTGTTGTGAGTTGCTTGTTGAGTTCTCTTTTTTGGTGAGGGCGCTAGAAACTCTTCTGGTAGAGCAAACTTTCTACATCAGTCTAGGCACAGCACTTTTGAACTGCGATGCCAAGCTTCTGGTATGTGCCAACCTTCTTCTAGTCTGTGCCACGCCTTCAGCACTCCTCGCCAAACTTTTGGTCTGTGCCAACTTTTGTTGTTATCCTTCAATTCTACCATGCCATAGTGCTTTCTCTAGCAAGGCGCCATCAGTCATACGGTTTCCAATAGGTCTACATTTTTTTTGTCTTTTCTGCAAGTTAAATTCTAGACTGTTTGTTTTTGGCACCCCTTCCTTACTTGGCATCCCATGTGGTGCCCCTTGGACACTTGGAAATCCTTCATTCTATCTATGCCTTATTTGTTTTTAGTTTAAAATTGACTTGTAAAACAAAAATCAGTCAATTTGACTGAATATTTAGTTTTTTAGACAGTTTGAAAAATTAGGGGTTTTCATTTAAAACTTGTATCTTCAACCTACGAAGATGAAGGGTGAGGCCCGAGTTGGCAAGAAGCCAATTCCCCCTCACACAAACCTCCTTTGGATTCCTCATTTCATTTTGAATCCAATGAGTGGTTAAAAGGCCACTTTCTCTCTCATAACAAGCATTTTTTTAATGTTTTAGTGCTTTTTTTTGCAAAATCACTAGTTTATGAGAAAATTGAACCTTTAATATCTTGCAAATGGTACCTCAGATTTGGGTGCCATTTTTTGCAAAAGTGTTTGTAATTCAATTCTCCATAGTGTATGCTTGTTATTTGTCAAAAATGCACTAGTTTATAAAGTGCCTAAAATTTGGGTCTCTCGGGATGCATTTTCGGCTAAGTCCGACGTCCTGTTTGCTTTAGTCTTGCACTGATTTCTCTAAGATGCATTCTCAGCTGAGTCTTACATATTTTGAGTGTGCACTTGCATATTTGGGGGGGGCTCAATATTTTAGGGGGGGTGTGATTATTTTTCACAACTTGCAAATCTTTGCTTTCATTCTTCTTTTTGCATAATTTCACAACTTGCAATCAACACAACTTCACCTAAATTCAACAAAAAATGGATTATTTTCAACTTAAACCCCTAACACCCTTCAACTATCATGAATGGAAAGTTAAAATGTCAATCATTCTTAGAAGCAAAGGGTTGTATAGGATCACCATGGGTACTGAAGTAGAGCTCAACACTGATGTTGAAAAGGTCAAGTGGTACAACCATAGTGATGAAGCCTATGGATTACTGAGCTTGTCTATGTCTCCAGAACTTCTCTTCCATTTAGAATCCTCCAAGACTCCCAATGACATATGGGACACCTTCGAAAACTTATTTGGGAAGCTTGATGAGATGAGAGGTCATGAGCTCAAAAATGAACTCATAAGTCTAAGTCCTAGCAACTTTGACACCCTACAAGACTTCTTCACTAAGTTTAAAGCCCTTAGATTGCAATTAAAAGAATGCGGGATAGAGAAAAAAGATGATCAAATTATACTTTTTATTCTTGCAAAGTTAGGTCCAAGTTATTCAGTCTTTGTCTCCACTTTCCATGCCACAAAAAGTGCCATTGGCACTACATGGAAAATGCCTTCTTTGGATTCATTCATTGCCGACTTGACTAGGGAGCAAGATAAGCTAATTCAAATGGTCACAATGAAATCTACTCAACCCCAAGCTTTGATATCTGGAAATGGTAAGGATAAGACTTCAACAAAGGAGAAGAAGAAAAAGAACAAGGACCAGGAGAAGAAGAAAGAAAACACCGATCCCGCCAAAAACAACACTGAGTCTTCATCCTCCAATGTTAAACCTAAGAAGGAGAAGGTTAAGTGTGCCTATTGTAAAAATACAGGGCATCACAAACACAAATGCATGAAGAAACAAATAGATCACCTAACTCATCTTCTAGAGAAGCACAACATAGGTGTTCCTGAGTCCATCAAGCAGAATTCATCTACCCAAGATTCTACCAAGGCAGAAGGCAAGGGTAAGGAGAAAGAAAAGGGCAAGGCCCTTGTAGCTACTACAGCTTCTACATCATCATGGGTCATTGATTTGGGTGCTTCTCACCACATGGGCTCTTCACTAGTTGAGTTTTCATCTTTAGAGCTTTGTAGCATGACTTCAATTAGTTTGGGTGATGACACATCAATTTTTGTTGCAGGGAGAGGGTTAGTTGAAATGGAAGGAGGAACATTCAATAATGTTCTAAGTGTTCCTTCTCTTTCAACCAATCTCCTATCAATGTACCAAATCACTCACATTGGTCAGGGCATGAGAGTTGAGTTTTCACCAGATTCAATGGCTATCGGGGAGTTGCATAGTGATACTACAGTGGCAGTGGGTAGGGTAGATCACCAAGCCAGGTTATACACCCCACATTTTTCATCAGATTCTTCTCCAACAACATTGTTGACTCATTCAGATGGATTTAGCAAATTATGGCATGAGCAGTTTGGCCACCTTAACTACCACTACCTAGAGTAACTTTCCAAACATGACATGGTCATTGGCTTGCCTCGTGTCTAATTATAAAAAGGACTTTGCGAGGGGTGCTCCCTTGGGAAGCATCCCAAAGCAAAATTTAAAAAAAGCAAAGCTTAGAGGGCTTCACAACCTTTGGAGTTAGTCCACAATGTTGTATCGGGACCCTTTCCCAAACCATCTTTCACAAGGGCCAAGTACATCCTCAATTTCATTGATGATTTCTCTAGGTACACTTTGATATATTTTCTCAAACAAAAGTTTGAAATGTTTGAAAATTTTCTAGACTTCAAGGCTCTTGTTGAGAAATAGAGTGAGAAATCCATCAAGGTTATTTGAACTGATAATGGAGGGTAGTATGTCAGCATCAGGTTTGAGCAATTTTGCACCACAGAGGGGATTGATTTGCAGTGCACAATCACTTACAGTCCTTCACAGAATGGGGTTGTAGAATGCAAAAATAGGTTCTTGAAAGAGATGGGTAGTTGTATGATTCACTTCAAATCCTTAGCACCATAGTACTGGGCTGAAGCCATCAATTGTGCTTGCTACATTCAAAACAGGGTTCCTCACAAAGCTTTGAAAGGGATAACACCCTTTGAAGCTTGGCATAAAAGGAAACCTGATGTTGAGCACCTTAGAGCTTTTGGATCCCCAGCCATGGCCTGCATTCTAAAGAATAAATCTAAAGCTATGGAATGTCAGTCCAAGCCTTGCATCTTTATAGGATATTCAGATGGTATTAAGGGATATCGCCTTCTAGATCCAATCACTCATGAGTTGTTCATCAAGAGAAGTGTCCATTTTCAAGAGAGTCCTAGAGACTCAACACTTGAGACTTCTTCTCCCTAATTGGATCTACTTCTTCATGATGATTCCTCATCAGATTCAAATCAGCCACAGCAGGTTCTTGAGCCAGAGACATCTTCTTCATCTTTGAGTTCAGACAACAAGGATAGTGATGCAAGGTCATCCACCTCTAGTCAGTCAGAGGATTTAGCACCTGACTTGCCCACTTCTGAGCCACTTTGGGTCATACAAACACTTGAGAGTGCTGCCACTTGGGCAGGAGATCCCATAGATGACAGACATACTAGGGGGATTTTCAAAGAGATCCACATGCCTTCTTTGCTTCAGTTTCATATCCATAGACTTTTTGAGAGGCATCAGGGGTACTTGAGTGATATAGTGCTACGAAGGAAGAATATTCTTCCTTAATCAGAAATCACACTTGGGATTTGACTTCACTTCTTAAGGGAAGAAATATGGTTCGATGTAGGTGGATATATCGGACCAAGTTTGTAGTAGATGGGTCGGTTGATAAGTACAAGGTGTGATTAGTCACCAAGGGTTTCTCACAAATGACAGGCATTGACTACTCAAAGACCTTTTCACCCATTGCAAAGATGACTTCTATCTGACTCACCTTGGCTATTGCCACAACACATGGTTGGGATGTGCATCAGATGGATGTGAAGAGTGCCTTTCTTCATAGAGACCTAGAGGAGGAGATCTACATGGAACAGCTGCAAGGATTTGTTCAGGATTCTTCCTTAGTATGCAAACCTAAGAAATCTATTTATGGCCTCAAACAAGCCCCTCGAGCTTGGTATGCCAAGATGGATTCCTTCCTTCTCATAGCAAGTTTCACTAGGTGCCATTCTGATCCTAATGTCTACTTCTTGTGGCAAGATGATTCGCTCTTGATTTTGGTTCCATATGTTGATGACCTTTTGATCACCGAGAGTTCTTCATCAACTATTGCAGTGATGAAGGCATCTCTCCAAGATAGATTTGACATGACAGACTTGGGTTTGTTGCACTACTTCCTTGGCATCAAGATCTCACAGTCAGATTTAGGGATTTCTTTTGCATAGCCTAAGTATGCTCTTGACTTATTAGCTCAGTCTCACATGGCTAATTACAAGCCATCTCCAACTCCCTTTCTATCAAGATTCAAGCTTGAGGCTGATTTTTCTTCACCATTAATTGATGCCACTCGGTATCGACAACTTGTTGGTAGTCTCATCTAATTGACTCACACCAGGCCGAACATATCATATATAGTGGGACTTATCTCCAGATTCATGCAAGAACCTCATGAGCTACATTGGAAAGTAGCTAAGAGGATCTTGCATTACATACAGGGTTCACATAAATATGGGCTTCATTACAAATTTGGCATAGAGGTTGGCTTGGTTGGATATACAGATTCAGACTGGGCTGGTGATTCACAGACTCTCAAGTCCACTTCTGGTTACAGTTTCTCTCTAGGTTCAGGTCCTATCAGTTAGTCTAGCAAGAAGCAGAATGCTATTGTCATATCATCCACAGAGGCAGAGTATAGGGGATGCTCACAAAGGCCTTTACCCCTTATCAAAATTTTCACCTTGATATCAACATCATTTTCCATTACATTAGTGATTCACCCTGTACTCTTTTCACTAAGATCTTTTCTCAAGAGAAACTCTTTGATACTAGGATGAGAAAACATAACATTAAACTTATTATTTGAAACCATATGTCTAAACTTCTTTAGTCCCCTTAAATAGCAAGGACCTATTTCTCCAAAAAGGTGTACTTGACTTCATAATCTTCTAAACATTAACTAGAGAATGTGATTGGTTACTTCTCACCCTCATCATATTTTTGCATTAGCATGGCTGAGATAGTATCAAGCTTAGAAAATGAATACAAGTTGAATTATTTAGTAAAATTAGGATTCACAAGAGTAATATCTTCTACAATTACTTTCTCTATGGATTCAAAATTACTCTTACCCTCTTTGGTCCAGGAAAAGACTTGATTCTTTTTTAGCATAGCTAGGATAGGTTTCACCAAAGATGCAAAACTAGGTATGAACCTCCTTACAAAATTTATCTTGCCTAAGAAAATTTGAAGGCCTTTCTTATACAATGAGATTGATAAGCCTAGAATAGCGTTTATTCTTTTAGGATCAATAGTCAAACCATCCTTGGAAATGATATGTCCTAAGAAATTACCTTCATGAACAACAAAGATGCACTTCTAGGATTAAGAGATACTCCATATTGCCTACATATTTTAAATACTTGTCTCAAGTGTTGCATGTGATCATTAGCATCTTTGTAAAGTACTGTTATATCATCTAGATAAACCAATAGCATCTCATTGATCAAACTTTTGAAGGCCATATCCATTACTCTTTGAAGAGTGGTACCGGTATTGGATAGACCAAAGGGCATCTTCCTATAAGCAAAAGTCCCCCATTTAGTAGTGAAGGTTGTATTAAACTTATCATCCTCACTGACTAAAATCTACTTATATCCTGAATATCCATCTAGAAGAAAAATATGTTGAGAACCTGAAACCATTTGCAAAATCTACTCCATTAAGGGTAGAGGATAGTGATCTTTGAGTGATACTCTATTAATATCTCTAAATTCTACACAAATTCTTATCTCCCCATTCTTCTTTCTAACAGGCACAAGGTTAGCTACCCATGTTGAATGTTTGATGGGAAATATTATCTCATACTCAAGGAGTTTGGTAAGCTCTAACCTCATGAGTTGCTCAACCTTGGGGTTGATGGGTCTTTGTTTCTGTCTAACTGATTTAACTACAGGTACCAATTCAATGGTATGGTGTGCTAGGCTATGATCAAATCCTTTGAGGTCCTTATATTCCCAAGCAAAGATATCATGAAACTCTCTACACAGCTTAATGAATGCTTTCTTTTCTAATGCAGAACATACCTTGCCTAGTTTGAAGAGTTTATCTTTGAATATAAAGACTCTTTCATAATTATCCTCTTTTTCAGACATGCTCACTTTTTCCTTATTTTTATCATTATCATTGAAGATACATTCTCAGGTCACTAAACCCTTAGGTATCTTATTGGTTCTTAGTTCCACAATCTGATCACCTAATTGTTCTTGGAGCCTCCTTTGATTCCTTGAAAAAAACTTAGCTTCATTTTGCAATAAGCATGCAATGTGTTTATCACTATCAAACACTTACCAAGACACTTCATTATTAGGTACTGAAGGTCTGATAATGATCTTAATATGAGACTAATTTCCCTCCTCTTTTATGGTAGTTAGAGTATCAAATTTATCTCCTATGGTAGCTAGTCTATTAGTGTGACTATTTTTCTCCCTTGGGACTAATTGTATATTAAATGCATTAAATTTCTCAATCAAATACCATACCTTATGATTATATGACTTAATCAAAGGGATCTTGGTAGCAACCACATTCCTCACCTAATACACAACCAATTCACTATCTCCATATGTTTGCAAGTTCTTGATTCCTTTTCTCCTTGCCCATTCAAGACCATGAATTAAACCTTCATACTTAGCCACATTACAAGTAAAACTGAAATGAAATATGTATGAAGGATAATAATATTTTTTATATGGGGATACCAACATAACACCAGCTCCTACACCAACTTTACTTCTTGAACCATTAAAAAACATCTTCCACATCTCATCATCTTCACCCTCTTCCTTGGCAAGTAGAGGTGTTGGTACTCCTTCATGTATACAATACACTCCTAAATTAGTTTCCTCCATAAAAGCATGGGGATCATGCTCATAATTATTAGTGTCATATTCATCATGAAACAAATACAAAAACCCTCAAGCTTGGAAGAAGTGTCATCATCTACAATAGAGTCCTTTTCTTCATGCACCACACAATTCAAATTGAAACTTGTCTCAATGTAAGGCTCAATATGAAACCTTGCAAGGGATTGTGTCCTAATTGTCACCTTGGCCCCATACCTTATTCTAAAATATAAGAAAGAATAGTCATCTAAGAGATGGCCACCTATCTTGGCTATGAAGTCCCTTGATAGGCAAATTGCAAACTGAGTCAAAAGATCAACCACAACTATGTCATGCAAGATAAGAAAACTAGGATAATCATTCAAGAAAACCTTCAAGCCTTTTATTGGTCTTACTATCTTGGTAGTTGTATCATCTAATTGAAGGACCCCTTTTCTATGTGGCTCATATTTGAGGCCCAATTTGTCAACTACAACTTTGGGCATGATAGGAGTAGAAGTTCCACTCTTGATTATGAAATTGTCTACTAACTTGTTACCTACAATAAGGGTGAGGTAAAATGGTGTGGGTATCTCAGCCCTAGTGGATAGTTCAACAATGGTACTAGGATAATTTTCAAGAGAAATAAGGCCATAACTTTGATTTGAGGGTGAGACACTAGTAGGGATAACAGATAACTACTTTTGTAGGAGTTCATTTTGACCAAACATATGAAGAACATCCCAAAGAGAAATGGATGTTTTAGCGTTCTTCAAAGAATCTAAAATGTTTAAATCATCCATACCTACTTTATCTTGGGATCTTGTACATAGATAATTACTTAGAACTTGAGGAATAGGAGTAGACCTTACCATATTTTGACTTGATGGAGATGTGGAAATTTTTAGAACTATCACACTTTTAGCTATGTCTTATTGCCTTACAGGAGAATTGGATGAGACTGTGGGCATGATACTGCCACCTCCTAAATCCTTCTTCTTGGCCCTTATATTGTATATAATAGAGGCTCCTTGATTTAGCACAAAAGCATCTTCAACCAGAAAATTGGTGAAGATTTATCCTTGAGGTTGTCAATCCTCATTAACTTGCATCATCACCTCATCCTCATTTGATAGGAGGGGAATAACTACTCCTTGAGCCACTAGAGCTTGCTCTAAATTCTCATTGGCTTCCATGAATTGGTCTTATTTTAAATCCTCTCCCTACACAAAATTGCTATGAACTGGTACCATCTCCCTTACATTGGTGGTAGCGTTAGGACTGTATATATTAGCAAGCCTATTGGGATTATGCTACCATTAGCCTCTTCCTCTTCCATATTATTAACCATATCATTGCTAATCAGGGTAAGGATTCTGATAGGCACCTTAATGTATATTACCTCTTCCAAACTTAGCTTCCAACCATTGAATATATTCATCTTTATCCATCACATTAACTACATTTTTAGGAGTAGCTTTAGGCTTAGTATTATAATTAGGAGTTTGAGCCACATCCAGATCATTAGCAGAAGCATGAGATAATGGAGGCATAGACACTTTAGGTGGAAATATTCTAGCTTGGAAGAGATTATTTTTAGCCTTGATAGCAAGCTCATATGCTTCAGGAGGGTGGAGCCACCCATGGATTGAAGCATGATAGTAATTTTAGTCCCAATGGCTTTCAAGTAAGTAGGGAACACAAAGCTACTAGGTGGTCTCATGGGAGGAGGAAATCTATGCTAAGTCTTTTGAAACCTTTTGTTGAAGTCATGAATTATTTCTTTAGGTCCCCTTTTTATCACATTAAGCTGATGTATGAGAGAATCATGGTCATTTTCATTTCCAAATTTAGAATTCAACAACACTCTAAACTCATCCCATGTTGTGATGCATCCAACTTATAAAGTCCTATACCAATCCAGAGCCTTACCTTTAAGGGACATGACAAGGAGTCTAATAGCAATGTTCTGTCAAATAATACTATGGAAATTACAAAAGTTAGAAACATCCCTAATGTGATCGCTAGGTGTGACATGAATCTCACCATTGAATGTGAGCACACCTTTCATGGAATTAGGAGGAATGGCATCATACACTTGAAGTTGAATTGAATTTTTAATATTGAAAGTAGGGAAAGCATGAGATCTAGCTATGTCTTCTTCGTTAATATCTTCAATTTTTTTAGCCTCTTCACTCTCTTCCTCTCTATTAAAATCTACTTATTCTTCAAATAGCAAATTAGGTTATGGATATTAAACTTCAAGAGGAATTTCAAGCTAAATGGGTGGGTTAATGGGATTGAATTTTCTAAAAAATGATGACCTAGTGAGGACCATGAATTATGGAGCAAGTTTACAATAAAACAATGGCCTTGAATTAGATTTACCTTGAAAGAGTCACCAAATGTTGAGTAGCACACCAATTTGTAGATGTTGTCAAGACCAACATTAACCTTAACAAGTTCTATTGAAGACAATGGGTCCCATCGGACATGCTAAACTGTTGTCACCAAATTTTGTAGCCTAGAAGAGGTTGTTCAAGTTTCTTCTATATTTTGCCAACATGGGAACATTTTTAGGTATGTGGGTGTACCAATATTGGAAATAAGCCTTGAGATTTAAGGGATAGCTCCTTGAATATATCTTGAAATGCTCTTATTTATACCAATTGATTAATTATGGGGAAAAGGATTAGAGATTACATGAATTGAACTTACTCTAAAGGAGGTGATGCACTGAATGTTCAAAGATCCACTCTCAATATTAGACTCATTAGCACACTAACAGATTGAATAGAACTAATGCAATGTCTATAATGATTTTCAAGCAATAATGTTTCACCTAGAGGTCAATTTGATGGAATTAGGCTAAAGGGAAATGAGAGTAAGGCTTGATTGGAAGCACTTATAGTCAACTATCCACTCTATACCTGAGACATCAACCTTTAGACACACTAGATGACCTATAAGAAAGTTTATTAGCACTTTGGTTGAACTTGGACCTACAAAGGGAATATGATAACCACTTTTGCACATCAAAAAAATACAAAAAACTAAGCATAGATTAGTGAAAAACCATAAAATGTTTTATTCATTACTCCAAGAGGTGTTGAATATAATTTTTGGTAGAGTCTAGTCATATCAGCCTAAGGGATCCTTAACAATAGCTCAAAATATATATTTATAGAAGAAAGGAAGCAAGAAAAAGGGAGCTTTGGTGCTCAAAATGGGAATTAATTAGTTTAAACATTTGAACCGTAGTTACAACTACTTTTGTAAATTATGCTCATTTAGACCTTTTGATTGATCCAGGTCACTTTAAGTGGTTACACAATTACATTATTCCCTCATTGATGCTCCCTAATGATTACAATGGTGGGATCAATTTATGTCAAGCTAGGTCCTAGCATCAATGTAGTTATAACCATTAGACCAATTTATTAGAACTTTATCCTTGTGTTAACTACTCCTCACTAGTTCATTGTGGTGTGCAAAAGTGGAGAGAAGGGTCCTTTTCATGCAGTTAGTCCTGGAGATGAAATCATTGGGGTCTACATGTATGCCTTCATGGTAACCTTCAAAATACTTCAAATTGGATCATGCTCAAACTTGTCCTCATGTTCATAGGTCCACTATAGATGGGAAAATCAATCTCCCTTTTGATCCAATTAGGTCTAAATAGACCCATTTTTTCCTTCGAGCATCCATAGAAACTGAGAACTCATCATGTACATGGGTCCTTCTTCTAACAATGGTAAACATAGTCATAGAATGAACCTTGTATGACACAAACCCTTAAACTAGAGGTCCATTTTGAGCTTTAATGGTGATCCTTTTATGTCCTTTAACCTGATTATATCAATGTGTACCTTTAATGGCATTTAGTCAAGCTCTAATGGTGATGGGATGACCCTGCAATACCTATTTGTATCGATCAAAAACTTGCCCTTTAATTCAACATTCCATCGAAGATCCCTTAGTCTTTCAACTTTGAACCTTACTCATTGATTTATTTTGTATGAGATGCACATAGACCATTGATTTTCTTGGGAGCCTAATTAGCTAATACACTTGGTAATCTCTCACCTATCCTTGACATACACTGACCCTATTGACCTCACTCGCACTATTGATCTTGCTTTACACAATTAAATGCACTCTATCAATCTTCTACCAACTTAAAATTGCTCATGCCACTTTTCAATCACATGTTGATCTTAGGATCCTATTGTTAATATGTCACTTTATGTGCTTACAACACGTGGTGGCCTTTTGAGCTCCTTGACCTTTTGACTCATCTCGTACCATCAAATCAAGATGTATGAGTAAATGATAGCCATAGATCTCATTGGGTCCACTTTCTTATCAGTGACCATGCACCATTAGATCTCTTTTTAATTGATCTGCACCATCATATCTTGTCCAACTTGTAGCTATTTAAAGGGATTTAACCTAGGGACATTTTGACTAGTTTGACCCAAGTGTGAATCATTAGATCTCATGTGTCAGTATACAAACTCACACAGACTGTTAGATCTTTCTCAACTTTAAAATTGTTAAGGGTTTTTTGAACCTAAATGATTACTTTACGAAGCTCAAACTTGACACTCATATAAATGTCTTGCTTTATTGTTCTACTTTGAAGCTCCATAACTTAGGTTAAAAAGCTCGTGCGAATATGAAACTTGTAGAGCATTTTCTTGGAATTAATAACTCCATGGCACTATAATATTTTGGCCCACAAGGTTTTTTGAGGTGCATTTCTAAAATACACAAAAAAGTTGACCAGTGTGTTTCCATGTGACGTGAAGGATGGCCAGGCCCCTTAGACTCAGCAAGCTAAACTTTGAAGGCTTAGATCTCAAGATAGAAGATACATCGAGATATGAAACTTGTAAATAATGTTCTTGTCACTAAGGAAATTTATTGTGCATGGTATGATGGTCATGTAAGGCTTTTGATCATATTTATAAATTGCACAAGAAAGTTGTCCAGTCTAGTTCTTCATGATGTCTTGATGATGGTCTAGCTTCACAATGCTCATTCCTAAACTTTTACAGAATGATTTTTTGAGGCTTATGTGGACTTGTCCCTAATATTAAATTACATTAATCACCATGAAGACCTGTTTGGATCCTTGAAAACTTGCCACTTGCATATATGACCTAAAATGACCCCTAAGACACCAAATTGCATAAGGACTAAGTTAGACTATGACCAAAGCTAGAATGGCATATGAAATCACATCAAATTAACTACAACATACCCTATGACATTATAAAAGGCCCCTATACAAGATTTTGACTATAGGGGGTTGACCCATTTTAACTTGTGTTAAAAATGGTCAATAGCTGGTTCAAGTGAGACTCCATTAAACCTGTAACTTGAAACACAGAGATCCAATGTTAGCAAATAGATAAATTCAAATGAAGATTATGCTATAACCAACAACTTAAACATAATAAGAACCATGATATTTCAAAAATGCACTTTGGTCAAGTGGATGTTTAATTTATAGCACAAATTAGCAAAATTTAAAATAAGGGTCCCTATTTTCAAAAATGTGGGTATGTTGATCTCAAAACCTCCTTTGATATCATGAGCTTCTCCTCTCTATGGCATGTTTATATGACACTCTCATGTTATTTTTAGCCTCCAAAAACTACTTGATCTCTTAAAACACCCTCAAATCACCTTAAAATACTATAAGAAGCCTGTCTGCTCTAATTTGACTCTGAATAGACATGTAGGGGACTATGTAAAAATAGTGAGTGTTTCCTCTATACTCAAACCAGACCTCTAGTTTTGGTGAGGCTAGCTCCTATGATATATCACTTATGCTCTTCTTAATAAACTACTATGATTTTTAGGATGAAAAGGGTTAGAAGGAAATTGAAAGGTAAATCTTATTCTACTATTGGTGATACACCAGTATTATTGGTCTGTCCATTCTATTTTGAGATTCTAAAACACTGATAGGATAATGAAATGATTGAATCTACAAATCCAAAAGACTCCTATGCAATAGTATTTCATATAGAGGTTCATAAAGAGATTAAAGCATGAGGTCAATAATGGAATAGGCCTAATTCAAGGCACTAATTAGTCAATATATCCATTATTAGCTTAGTCATTTAACATAAAACATTGTATATGACTTGCTTAAGATGGCATACTAGCAACTAGGTGAGATTAGGACCTTCAAAGGGAGAAAATGCTACCACATGTGCAAATAAAACTAATATAACACACTATACCAAAATAATGGAATCTGAAAATAGTCATTTTATTCATCTCAAAAGGTTACAAAGCTCAATCTTGGTAGAGTTTAATCATGCCCAAGAAAGGGATCTTAAAAATAAGCGTCAAAGCCTGAATATATAGAAGTGAGAAAAGAATTATCCAAGATATTGGAATATAAGAGAGAGGAAGAAGTGAATCATTATCATCTCAAGTCCAAAAATTAGTTACAATAGTTATTAAAGTCTTTCATCACATCTATTTATGCATAGTAACTTGCATGATCTTCTTTTAGCATTCGAATGAGTTGGTGGGCTAATTTGACTTGTCAAACTCTTTTTTCGTGCTTTATACACCACAAGTTGGCCAACAAATCCACTTGAAGTGATTTCAAGTTAAGTGAGTGATCACTCTTGCATGAAGACCAAGAAAGATGCCTTAGATTTGAAAAATGCATTGATTGGCACTAAAGACTAGTCAACTCCACTTAAGCCCTTTCCTTACATGAAATGGAACTTAAAGACTAAAATTGCATGTAAACTCTACTTTAAGAGTAGTTATTAATCATGATAATTTAACATGAACTCTTTTGATATCCTTCAAATTCCATTTTCACTCCAATTGTTTGGCCAAATAGGCCTACTAGGATAATTAGGCCTAGTAGCCTATTTTTTTGTATTTGATGGCTCTTTAAAACAAGCATAAAAACATTATAACCTATAAATCCAATGATATTTAGGATTTTAACAATCCTCCATATCATGAAATATGTCCTCTTGATGAAGAAACACCTGCAACTCAGTCAAACTAATTGACTAGGTTAAGTTGTTTGAATTTCCTACAAAGTGGCTATTTTGGATGAGATGATAAGGACACAGGAATATTTCTAATCATATCATTTTTTTAGGATGAATAAAAATTCTTAGGCTTCAACCTCCATGGATTTGATTTTATTAGACTGCCCTATACCTCTTCTTTTTGTACTTTTTTTCCGAAAAAACATATTTTATTCCATGGTCCGTACAATTTCATACAATAAATTACCATTGATGGAACCCTCTCTAAGTTTACTTCATGTTTTAATAGGTTTCAAGTTTATTCATGAGGTTTTTATGGCAACAAAATAGACTTTTCTCAAAATTGGTCACTATGAGGGTTTGGGAGAGTTTTGGAGGTGAACCTTCTTAATGATGGTTGATAAAGTACAGTCCTCAAAATCCAAACTTATTTCCATGAATGCTTAGTGTATATACCCCCTAAACCTCCCTTATAATATTTGGTTTCCATGCAGAAGGTATTAAAATATACCTATGTAAAGAAGTTTGCCTGTAGGGTTTTACTCGCATTCTAGGTATGCTTATGCTCTTAGTGGTTGTACATAAAGCACAGCCCCTCAACCAACCTCAATTATTAAATAATTATAATTAAATATTTTTCCATCAAAAAATGATAATATAATTTGGCCAAAATTTGATGTGGTGAAAGATACGAGCACTCGATCAAGTGAATTGAATGGGTGTCTTGACTGTAAAATTTAAATTTCTCATTATGGACCAAAAATATCTTTTATCATAATCTTATTTTCTTGAATACATCTTCATGGGACCTTTACCATGTCATAATATCATTATTTATATGTCATATTTCTTGATAGATCTAAAAATGCCTTTTGGTGTTATAGGCCTTCTAAGCCTAAAACTGGTTTATAGACCTCATTTGGCCCAAACTAAGTTTGGAATTATTTATGACTTGTAGTATTATATGGGGATCTAAACATAATTTTAATCCATCCAATTTCACCTTTCATGGCTTCCTTTTACTACCCAAACCTCATTTTGACTTAGAGCTTCTTAAGACTCCCTATGGGGATGACTACTTGTCTGTGTGTTTGTATGTAGTTTTTATGAGCCTCCTTTGGACACATGATCTTATCCTCTCTATTTAATGTTTCTATTACACTCTCATGTTATTTTTAGCCTCCAAAAACTACTTTATCTCTTAAAACACCCTCGAATCACCTTATAACACTCGAAGAAGCTTGCCTGCCCCAATTTGATTGTGAATAGACATGTAGGGGACTGTGTAAAAATACTGAGTGTTTCCCATAATAATGTGACCCTAGAAATATTTTTTATGGGTAAATTAATTCATTATTACCTAATCCACCAAATTTCATGGCTAGATCATGCATATTTCTTCAACATCTGGTGATAGGTTACCTGCTTGCTTAGTCCTAAGACTAAGTTTTCCTTCTTACCACATTGATTTTTGATATAAAATGGTGAAAATTCCTTGGATATATAATGAATATCTTCCTTTAATTTATCTCACCTTCCATTTGTCAACTTGCACACCTAAGCCACCTATGTATGACCTTACTTATCAAGAAATCTCACCATGATTGTATGCCAATAATGCTTAAAGTGGTAATTTTAAGGTGTGGAGTTGTATAGTAGTTATTTCACCATTATTTGGTGTTTTTATGACTCTTTATACCACTTTAAATCATCTACCTATCTCCTTCTATCCATTTGACTCTTCTAACAAACACTTTAGGCCTTGAAAACTATCTTTTTTGTACAATCATGTACTATAACAAGTACCTTCATGTTTATGCTCTTGTCAATGCTTGAGTGGATTTATCAAGGTTTGGAAATGTCAATAATAACTTGAATTGCATAATATTTCTTCACGTATTTACTCCTTTATTTTAAAGGCAACTTATAATGTATATTGCTCATATAGCATTATGAGAGGATAAGGTCATTTGTATGGTTATAGGTGATGTTGGTTATTGGTATGATTATGTCACCATGTTAAGATACTCCTATCAATACATTTTATGATTTCATGATGATACAATCATCATTTTCTTCTTAAACCACTAATAATCATGAAACTCCTTTATAGGCCACTATGTCATCATCAAACTGCATTTAGCTTGAAGGATGGACTGTATTGGTGTAGATGTAGGTGTGTGTTTCATGGTGAATCTATAGATTAGTGTTTGGATCCTCTCTTCATATGATTCCTGAGAATATTTTTATCTCCTCTCTCTTAAAACACTTTCTTGAACATGAAACCCTTGTAGACTATACCCTCATTCTCCATACCAATTTAAAGAAAACCCTGTATGTTTACAAGGCTATAGGTGGATTTTATGAGGTGGTTTTAACTATGTCACCATGATTTTGAATTTAAAGGCTTGATAAAACTCTTTATCTTCCATATGATTTTCAAAACTATTTATACAAACTCATGAAGTTAGAGGCAATATCAACAATTTTTAAATAATGAAGATAATTGAAGCTTAGATGTCCTCTAGACCCTATTATAGGTGCCCATTTCTATTTATTGATCCATTCAAGGCTTATAATTATATTTCTCCTAAGTTATGAATGATCCATTTGAAGTTAAAAATCCTCAAAGCATCCTCTTGAACATGATGGTCCAATTAGCCTCCTTTTCACCTAGAAGAGTCTTAGACTGCCAAGTAAGCTTTCCTTAAATTGACATAGGCTTGTAAGTAACATTCTTAAGGTGAATGAATTACCTGAGCTTGGTTTCCATACAGGTATGTCCTTGCCTCAAAATTCATATGCATCTTCTTTTCATGATAAATTATCTATACCATATCCATCTCCTTGAAACTAGACATTCTCTTTCACCATGATATTAATTATGTTTTAATGAAAGATGATTGTACTTTACCCTTCTCTAAGTATATTGACCCCTAGATCAACCTGATGATCTTACTAAGAAGGTTTTAGAATAGCTCTTGGTGCCAATATGAGTTCAAAGACCTACTAATAACCCCATTATTTCTATCAAAGTTTAAATATTATCATTTGACGCATTTGATTGTTCTCCTAAAGCATTATTGTAGCTTGATGAAATAGGGCTTCTTTGTACAAAAAATGTCAAAATTATGACCTTGACGATGTCACCAAAATTCTTTGTAATCTTCTCCTTGACTCTAAAACTTGATTAAATGGTTCAACCTCCTTCATTTTATAAGCAAGCCTCCTTAGTGTCCCCAAGATAACATTCTCTTGAATACATCTTGATTGTAGCCTTGAGATTGGTTATAGGTAGTTATTTACTCAGTCTTAGTAGGGTTGATTGGTTTGTACACCATCTTTGAATAACCATGATTATTAAAAACCATTTCTTAATTTTCTACTTGGGTTCAACTTGTCCTTTCATATCCTTGATTTGACCTAGAAACTATCTTTATCTCAATCATTGCCATCATGGTTGTAGGTTACTTTTTATACAGTCTAAGACTATGTTTTCACCTTAAGAAGGTCACCAATTATGGGTAAGATCATTATTTTCCCATATTTTTTAGCTTGATGTGATCATTTGAGAATCGACCTTTGAGAAGACACTATATCAATTTTGCCTTGGCTTATGAAAAGCATGAAAAAGCTCATGACTATAGGTGCCTTAACTATAGGTCTCTTTTTCTTGGTTGTAGGTGAGGTTTATGGTCTGCAAATCTTCTTTGAGTAACCATAATTGATTTTTCTATGATTTGGCTCCTCTTTGTGATGGATTCATTGGTGTGGATATGAATGGAAGGGGATAAAACCATTAATGGAGGATGGGAAGCCTGAATAAGGGTGAAAATGAAGCCTTACAGTAGTGCAAGTAGTGATAAGGCAATGAGGATGAAGGTAGACAATATGGAGGTGTTCTACCATGGATTTTTGTATGTCATGACTAGTTTGAATTAAAATGGAAGCATGATCCCATCCTCTACCTAGTATATCAGTTTGGAGGCCATTGGAGGAGGATAACAAGCTGAATTTGAAACATAGGACTATGTTAAGTACCTTAAAATATGCAAAAAAAACCTCAACATTTACTAAACAAAGATTTTGAGATGCTTGAGAGCATATGAATGGTCTTTTTTAATGAATATTTGAAGAATAGCTTGAGAAAACTTGTTTGGAAACGTGATAACATAAAGGATATCCCTTCTATAGAGGAAACCAAGAAATTTATAAACCCTTCTCTCTCTTCTAGACGATACAATTATTCTTTAGAAGCATGCCAAACTACAAATTACAATCATTTTTTTTAACTTTGTTTTACCCTCACATGTGTGAAACATAAATTATGGATACATTAAAATATAATTCATGTCCATGATAATCCTTGCAAACTTTAATTTTCTTGATATGATGCCCTAGTGAGGAGAAACTGCAGAAAATCGACTACCTTCCTGGATGTAAGACTGTAGATGTATACCTTGAATTCTAATGGATGATTCATGAAGGAAAGGAGACCAAATTTAGAACCACTTACTCTAGTATGAATCCCTCTAAGTCTACTTTCTCTAGAAAAAATTATAGACCTGAATCTTCTCTCTCCTGATCGTACTGGCTACAAACCTAAATAGCTCTCCTTGTGTACAAACTAGCAAGGTAAAGGAAAGAGACTAGTTTTGGAGCTCTTTTGCCTCATTATACCATGAAACTCTTCTATAATACTTTTTATGTCCTATTCTTCTTGTTCTTGACCTCCACCATATGGATGGTTGTACAATTTCATACTTTTCCTTGTAAATGCATGAAAAAAGCTCTTTATTTGCTTTTTATTGACAACTTAAGATATTAACTAACAAAATTAGTGAATTTAAAGAATACCATTAGTATTTTTACATTTTATAATAATAAATAATCTTTTTTACGTCTTAATTTGGCCAAATTTGGCATGTTGGAGTTCAAAAATGACCCTTTTTGGCTTAAAATTACATTAAAAGACCTTTTCAACTTATGAAACTTAATACTAAGGATAATATCATTCAAATGAATATGTTTAAAGGTATTTTGGATAATTTAATGACCTTTTGACTCCAATTTTGACATTCAAAGTCTCAAAATTTTCCGTTTTAAGAAAAAATGCATAGTTTTAGACCACATAGAATAGTTTTAGATTATAGGGGTTGGTATTTGGCCTTGACAAGCCAAATTACCAACATTTTTGGAAACTCATAGGGGTTGACCAGCCTATTGGTACAACCTACTAGGTTTCACATGACAATGGCAATCTGAAGCACAAATTGATTTGATGACTCTCTTGACTGGTAAACACACTTTTGGAATTTGTAACACCTCTTTTTTATTGTGACAATAACAAGACTAAAAGGAAACAATATAAAGAAAAATAACTAAATTAAGAAGCTAACATTAACATAAGGAAATAGGAAAATAAGACAAACATAATAAAATGGAAGCAGGCTACTACTTGTGTTATTCACTTATTGAAACATGACAAACCTAAAACAACTAACCTGAAATGAAAAGTTTTCCTCCAAGGTCAAATGGAGAGCTATTTTGTCCACCATGCTTTGAATCATGTTTGTCATCTCTTGGTAGTGTCTTATCACAAATAGGATCACTTGTATGTTCATGTCTTCTTGGTGATGCATTTGGGCCTTCTACCTCCATTCTCATATGCATGGATTAAAGATATGTAAATTCTTCATCATTCATGGGTTTTCAATGATTTGATATGTCTTTATTAATACCTTCACTTTTCTCCACATGGGAAAGTGACTTGTCAAGATCTTCATGATTGACCTCTTGTATCTTTTTAGCCATGCTAAAGGGCAAGATTTCTTTATTTGATTTGTGTTCAGGAGCAATAATTTGAGGTACTACCTCAACCAATTCTTCTTTAATCTTCTCATCATCATGAACTTTATCTTCTTATGGGTAAAACTTGATAGGTTCAGTAGTTAATTAGTATTTAACATCCTCAATAGGAAGTGTTAGACCTTGAATAGCTTGATATTCATTGCAAATATCCAAATACTACTACCAAAAGTCATCATCATTACCTTGATATTCATCTTTCTTGGCTTATTTGCATTTATCAATGCTTAGTGATGAAATTTTTTGAGAAACATATTGATGTGGGATAGTTGATATGTGATCAAGAATATCTTGAGAAATAACCTCTTGATGCACATCTGAAACCTCTTCTTCTTGGATATCATCTTCTACTTGCAGCTCATCTTACAACTCACCTTCTTTGAAATTATGAAAGACTAAGTCATGGATATCTTTACTTGAAGGTATCTCAATGGTGACATCTTCTTCATCTTGAACTAAAACCTCTTTCTCATCTCCTATCAGTTCAACTAAAACTTTTTCATTTACCTCACAAAGGAGAAGTTCCTTCTCAAGAATTGGCATGGTATACCCCTGAAAATACTCAAGAATATGAGAAAGGTCTAAATAAGTTACCATTGATGATTGATTCTACTCTTGGGGCTGCTCAACTTGAATCACCTTCACCTCCTCTCTCTACTACAAGTTCTTTTGAATAGCTTTCCATGAAGGAAAGGCTTTGGGATTTTGAGGAGGAAGGATTGGAGGCTGAATGACTTCCTGATTGCTCTTGATTTCAACATCTTAACTTATGCTTGAATGATCTTCTTTCTCCCTTGATTGTTGCATATGTTTTCAAGCCATGAACTTGGGTTTATAAACTTATGATTTTGTACTTATTTTAGCCATGGGTGTGAAATACGGAACTTGCTACTATGTTTCCTTTCCAACTACCATTGAATACTCAAGATGTTGATTTGCAAGCTCAACTTACATGGCTAGATGAGCCTCAAAATTATGAACCAACTAACTAGAGATGTCTCCCTAAAAAACTAAAGATGAAGGATCCTATATGATTTGTTGTGAAACATGAATATTAGCCTCTTAAAAACATACTTCTTTAGCCTTCTAAGGTCTCTCTTGGATGGATTTCCAAGTAGGAAAGCTTGGCAAGGCTTGGATGGAATCTTGGGGGATATGATAAACATTTGCTTGTTGATTATCAAGAGAAAAGAGTAGTTAAATATGAACATGTTGTTGATTATGATGACCTTAGTGTTTCTCATGGACCACCAACCTCTTTTCAATGCCTACAATTAGACCACCTATGTCTAAAATATCAGCCCTGAACTTTGAATGGCCTTGTCTTATGAGAGATGCACATACCTCTTTAGCCTACTACAAATTAGTTTTCATGTTCTAAATTTCATGCTTGGATATCTCCTATCCATAAATATTTTGAGTTTCTATGCTCACCATCTATTTCTCATAGCTAAATAATGTTTGCTTGAAGCTAGAAATGGATTGTTTTGGGACTTTGATAGGTTGATTAAGAAGATAACAAGGTTTATGAGGCTCATCATAGGATTAAAATGAGTTATCATACTGCTGGTAAGGCTCTGTATATAGTTGGTGAGGCTCATCATAAGGCTGATATGAATCATGGTATCACTAATAGGGGTGATGAGGATCATAAGAATATGTATATGGATCATTTTGGAACTACTGATAAGGAGATGAAAAATAGAATTCTTCTCTATAGGCTGTCATAGCCTAGAAAACACATGAAAATCAACTAAATTTTGATAAAAAAACTACCCTTTACCTCTGAGATAAGGACCATATGAGTAATTAAAACTAATTTTGAAGACTAATATGGTTCAAATTTGTACTCTAATGATTGAATATGTATCCCACCAAGTGTGCCAGAACTGTCAGCAACCTAGATAACACCCTACTGAAGGTTGATTGCTCAGAATCTCCTTCACACCTAGACTAACATCAGAATGATATAAGGTGTGGGACACCTATACTCATATCAGACCTCTAGTTTTGATGAGGCTAGCTCTTTTGATGTATCACCTATGCTCTTCTTACTAAACTACTATGATTTTTGGGATGAAAAGGGTTAAAAGGAAACTGAAAGGTAAATTATATTCTATTGTTGGTGATACATTTGATTTTTGGTTCATCCGCTTTATTTGAGCTTCTAAAACACTAATAAGACAAATTAATGACTAAATATACAACTCCAAAAGACTCTTATGCAATAATATTTCATATAAAGGTTCATCAAGTGATCAAATCATGAGGGCAATGATGGAATAACCCTAATTTAAGGCACTAACCAATCAATATATCCATTGTTAGCTTAGTTATTCAACATCAAACACTGTATATGACCTACATAAGATGGCATACTAGTAACTAGATGAGATTAGGACCTGCAAAAGGAGAAAATACTACCACATGTGAAAATCAAACCAATATAACACATTATACCAGAATAATAGAATCTAAAAACAGTAATTTTAATCATCTCAAAAGGTTATAAAGCTCAATCTTGGTAGAGTTTAATCATGCCCAAGAGAGGATCTTGAAAATAGGCTTCAAAGTTTAAATATATAAAAGTGAGAAAAGAAATAGCAAAGAGTTTGGCATCAAAGAGAGAGGAATAAGTTGACTCATTATCATCTCAAGTCCAAAAATTAGTTACAATATTATCAAAGTCTTTCATCACATCTCTTTGTGCATAGTAACTTGCATGATCGTATTTTGGTGTTGGAATGAGGTGGTGGGCCCATTCGACTTGTCAAACCTCTTCTTTCATGATTTCTACCCCATAATTTGGCTAACAAATCCACTTGAAGTGAGTTTGAGTTAAGTGAATGAGCACTCTTGCATGAAGACCAAAGAACATGCCTTAGATTTGAAACATGCATTGATTGGCACTTAAGACTAGTCAACTCCACTTAATCCCTTTCCTTGCATGAAATGGAACTTCAATACTGAAAGTGCATGTAAAATCCACTTGAAGAGCAATTATGAAGCATGAAAACTTAACATGAACTCCTTTGATATTCTTCCAATGCCATTTTCACTTCAATTGTTTGACCAATTAAGCCTAGTAGCCTAATTTCTTGTACTTTATGGCTCTTGAAATCTTGCATAAAACCATTATAACCTGAAAATATAATGATATTTTGGCTTGTAACAATCCTCCATATCATGAAATATGTCCTCTTGATCAAGAAACACTTACAACTCAGTCAAACCAGTTGATTAGGTTAATTTGTTTGAATTTCCTACAGAGTGGCTATTTTGTATGAGTTAATAAGGACACTTATAGTCATATTTTTGATAATATCATGATTTGAGGATGAATAACAAGTCTCAGGATTCAACCTCCATGGATTGTATTTCATTGGACTGCCTTATACCTCTTTTTTTTGCACTTTTTTTTAAAAAAACTTATTTTTTGCCATGATCCGTACAAAAAAGTACCATTTATGGAACCCTCTATGAGTTTAATTTATGTTTTAATAGGTTTTAAGTTGATTCATTAGGTTTTTATGGCAAAAAAATTAATTTTTCTCAAAATTGATCAATATGAAGGTTTGGGAGGGTTTTGTAGGTGAACCTTCTTAACAATGTTTCATAAAGTAAAATCCTATAAATCCAAACTTATTTCCATTAATACTTATCATATATACCCCCTCAACTTCCCTGATAAAATTGGGTTCCCATTCAAAAGGTATGAAAAGATACCTACGTAAAGAAGTTTGCCTGTAGAGTTTTACTTACATTTTGGACATGCTTATGCTCTTAGCAATTGTTCATAAAGCACATCCCCTCAACCAAACTCAATTGTTAATTAATTATAATTAAATATTGGTCCTTAAAACATTTAAATATATTTTTTTGAAACTCTTCACGTGGTGAAAGATACGAGCACTTGATCAGGTGGTTTGAATGGGTGTCTTGACTATAGAATTTGAATTTCTCATCATGGACCAAAAAGATATTTTCTCCTACTCTTGTTTTATTAAATGCATCTTCATGATACCTTTACCATGTCATAGTATCATTTTGTATGTGTCATCTTTCTTGATAGGTCTAAAAATGCCTTCTTGTGCTATAGGCCTTCTAGGCCTAAAACTAGATTATAGGCCTCATTTGGCCGAATCTGAGTTTGGAGTTATTTATGACCTATAGGATAATATGGGGCTGTAAACATCATTTTTATCCATCCAATTTCACTTTCCATGGCTTACTTTTACTTCCCAAATCTTAATTTGCCTTAGAGATTCTTAAGACTCCCTATGGGGATGACTCCATGTCTATGTGTTTGTATGTAGTTTTGATGAGCCTCCTTTGATAACATGAGTTTATCCTCTCTCTGGAATGTTTATATGACACTCTCATGTTATTTTAGCCTCCAAAACTACTTGATCTCTTAAAACAACCTCAAATCACCTTAAAACTCTCTAAGAAGCATGTCTACTCCAATTTGATTATGAGTAGACATGTAGGGGACTGTGTAAAAATAGTGAATGTTACCCATAATAATTTTAACCCATCAAGATGTTGTATGGGAAAATTAATTCATGATGACCTACACCAAATTTCATGGCTAAATCATGCATATTTTGGCTTATAGGTCTATTTTTTCAACATTTAGGGATAGGTTGCATGTTTGCTTAGTCTTAAGACTGAGTTTTCCTTCTTTCCACCTTGATTTGTAATAGAACATGGTGAAAATTCCTTAAATGTATCATGAATATATTCCTTTCATTGGTCTCACCTTCCATTTGTCAACTTTCAGACCTAAGCCACCTATATATGACCTTACTTCTCAAGAAATCTCACCATGACTGTATGTTAACCGTGCTTAAAGTGGTAAGTTTGAGGTGTGGAGTTGTCTAGTAGTTATTTAACCATGATTTGGTGTTTGTATGACTCTTTAGACCACTTGGAATCCTCTACATATCTCCTTCTATCCATTTGACTCTTCTAACAAAAACTTTAGGCCTTGAAAACTATATTTTTCGTACAATCATGTATTGTAATAAGTACCTTCATGTTTATGCTCTTGTCAATGCTTCAGTGGCTTGATCAAGTTTTGAAAATTTCAATAGGCACTTGACTTTCATAACATTTTTTCATCTATTTACTCCATTATTTGAAAGACATATTATAATGTGTATTGCTCATATAACATTGTGAGAGGATAAGGCCATTTGTATGGTTATAGGTGATGTTGGCTATTGGTATGACTATGTCACCATGTTAATATACTCCTCTCAATATCATTTATGAGTTCATGATTATACTAATCATCATTATATTCTTGAACCACTAATAATCATGGAACTCCTCTATAGGCCACTATGTAATCATCAAAGTGCATATTAGTTTGAAGGATGCAATGTATTATTGTAGTTGTAGGTGTGTGTTTCGTGGTGAAACTATAGATTAGTGCTTAGATAATCTCTTCATATGATTCCTGAGAATATTCTTATCTCCTTTCTCTCTTAAAACACTTTTTTGAACACGAAACCCTTGTAAACCATACCCTCATTCTCCATACCAATTTGAAGAAAAGCCTGTGTGTTTACAAGGATGTAGGTGGAGTTTATGAGGTGGTTTTGACTGTGTCACCATGCGTTTGAAATTCAAGGCTTTCTAAAATTCTTTATATTCCATGTGATTTTCAAAAATATTTAGACAAACTCATGAAGTTAGAGGCAATAGCAACAATTTTTAAACAATGAAGATAGTTGAAGCTTGGATATCCTATAGACCCTATTATAGGTGCTCATTTCTGCTTCTTGAGACATTCAAGGCTTAGAATTGTATTTCACCTAATCTATGAATGATAAATTTGAATTTACCAATCCTCAAATCATCCTATTGAACATGTTGTTCCAATTAGCCTCCTTTTCACCTAGAAGAGTCTTAGACTACCAAGTAAGCTTTCTTTGAATTGACATAGACCTGTAGGTGCCATTGTCAAGGTGAATGACTTACCTGAGTTTGGTCTTTGTATAGGCATGTCCTTGCCTCAAAATTCATATGCATCTTCTTGTCATGATACATTTTCCATACCATATCCATCTCTTTGAAAATAAACATTCTCTTTCACCATGATCTTGACTATGTTTCCATGAAATATGACTATACTTTACCTTTCTCTAAGTGTCTTGACCCCTAGATCAACTTGGTGATCTTGCTAAGAAGGTCTTGAAATAGATATTGTTTCTAATATGAGTTCAAATACTTAATATCAACCCCATGATTTGCATCAAGGTTTAAATATTATCATTTGATGCATTTGACTATTCTCCTAAATCATTATTGTAACTTGATGAAATAGGGCTTCTTTGTATGGAAAGTGTTGAAATTATGACCTTGAGGATGTCACCAAAAGTATTGATATTATTTTCCTTGACTCTGAAACTTGATGAAATGGTTCAACCTCCTTCATTTGACAAACAAGCCTCTTTAGTTTCCCCAAGGTAACATTCTCTTGAATACATCTTGACTGTAGCCTTGCGATTTGTTGTAGGTAGTTATTTGCTCAGTCTTAGTAGGGTTGATTAGTTTGTACACCGTCTTTGAATGACCATGATTCCCAATAACCTTTGCTTAATGTTCTACTTGGGTTCAACTTGTCCTTTCATATCCTTGATTTGACCTAGAAACTTTCTTGATCTCAATCACTACCATCATGGTTGTAGGTTACCTTTTGTACAATCTAAGACTATGTTTTGACCTTAAGAAGGTCACCAATTATGGGTAATATCATTATCTTCCCATATATTTTAGCTTAATTTGATCATTTGAGAATATAACTTCAAGAATATACTGTCTCAATCTACGTTGGCTTATGAGCTCCATGAAAAAGCTCATGAATGTTGGTGCCATGACTATAGGTCTCTTTTTCTTGGCTATAGGTAAGGTTTCTGATATGCAAATCTTATTTGAGTAACCATAATGGACTTTGTTATGCTTTGGTTCCTCTTTGTGATGGATTCATTGGTGTGGATATGAATGGAAGGGGCTAAAACCATGAATGGAGGATGGGAAGCTTGAATGAGGGTGAAAATGAAGCCTTACAATAGTGTCAGGCAGTGACAAGGAAGTAAGGATGAAGGTAGATAATATGGAGGTGTTCTAGCATGGATTTTGGTATGTCATGACTAGTTTTAAGGTCAAATGGAGTCATGATCCCATCCTCTACCTGATATATCAATTTGAAGGCCATTGGAGGAGGATAACAAGGTGAAATTGAAACTTAGGACTATGCTAAGTACCTTAAAATATGCTAAGAAACCTCAACATTTACTAAACAAGGATTTTGAGATGCTTGAGAACATATGAATGGTATTTTGATATGAATATTTGAAGAATATCTTGAGAAAATTTTTTTGGAAACATGATAACATGAAGGAGATCCCTTTCATGGAGGAAACCAAAAAATCTTGAAACCCTTCTCTCTTATAGACCATATACTTCTTCTTTAGAATCATGACAAACTATAGATTGCACTCTATGTATTTTCAAGATTTGTTTGACCCTCACATGTGTGAAATAGAAATTATGGTTGTCATGAAAATGTAAGTCATGTCCCTAAGAATCCCTGCAAACATTAATTTTCTTGATATGATGCCTTGGTGAGGAGAATCTGCAAAAAACCAACTGCCTTCCTGGGGTGTAAGACTACAAATGTATACCTTGAATTCCAATAGATGATTAATGAAGGAGAGGAGACTAAATTTATAACCACTTACTCCAAAAATAAGCTCTCTGAGTCTAATTTTTTTGGCAAAAATTGCAAACCTGAATATTCTATCTCCTGACCGTACCAGCTACAAACCTGAAGAGCTCTCCTTGTGTACAAACTAGCAAGGTAAAGGAAAGAGACTGTTATTGGGCCTATTTTGCCTCATTATTCCATGAAACTCTTCTAGAATCACTATTATACGCTATTCTTCTTGTTCTTGACCTCCACCATAAAAATGGTTGTACAATTCTATACTTTTCCTTGTAAATGCATGAAAAAATCTCTTTCTTTGCTTTTTATTGATAACTTAAGTTATGAAATTCCAAAATTAGTGCATGTAAATAAGGCCACGAGTATTTTGGCATGTTATAAGAATAAATAAGCCTTTTTAAATCTTAATTTGTCCAAATTTGGCATGTCAGAGTTTAAAAATGACCCTTTTTTGGCTTAAAATTACATTAAAAGACCTTTTCAACTTATGAAACTTAAGACTAAGGCTAATATCATTCAAATTAATATGTTAAAAGGTATTTTGGATAATTTAATGAAAATTTTACTCCAATTTTAACATTCAAAGGCTAAAAAAAATCCCCTTTAGGCAAAAATACATAGTTTTAGACCACATAGAA
The DNA here is from genome assembly GCA_037957365.1 of Torreya grandis. NCBI lineage: Eukaryota > Viridiplantae > Streptophyta > Pinopsida > Cupressales > Taxaceae > Torreya > Torreya grandis. The sequence goes on along the minus strand of JARHVA010001235.1, from coordinate 1,809,508 downwards.
TGGGCTTGCAGCTCCCAGGAAAAGTTTTAGATTGTAGGGGTTGGTATTTGGCCTTAACATGCCAAATTACCAATAGTCAACTCCACTGATTCACAACCCCACTCCATATAAAATTTTAGCTATAGATCAATCTGTACATCCAATTCCCTGATCTTAGATAACAACACGCATGATCACTCTTCCTCTCTTTGATACATGGCACATTGATTGTGAGTCTCTTATGAGATTCATCAGTTAGTAGTATATTTCATATTGTACATATCTTATATTCATAAAATATAAAAATAATATAAAAAAATATAAAAAACATTCAAATATAACTCAACAAATATAAAATTTCAGAGTCTACATTTCCATATTTTCATTCCTTATATTTTTCAGATATTACATATGTTATATATGTTAGTGTAGTTTAGTTTTATCATACATACATGCTTCACTTGTTCTTTTCAAGTGTTTATAGATTACTACAGGACTCAAGTCCATCACATAGATCTAGATTTGATACCATCTACCCATTGGGGGCACATACACAAATACATTGATTTAGCATTGATATATTCACCCATTAGGGGCATCCTATACACAACTTACAATTTACCAAGGTATATAATTCTATACTCCATATCATATATTTAACATTATTTACATCTTGATATTGATCATCATATACTACATAGATTGTTTACATACTACTAATACTATAGACTTAACTTATGTATATCTTTGCTCTTATACGGATTTGTACTACATGTTCATTCATACTCTCATTTCTTGATTAACTACTTTAGATTTGATTGTGTCTCTTTGCTTCTATATCTATTCAAGGGCATTTGAATATGTCCTTGTTTTATGGCTCTATGCCAATTCTTTTCATTATGTGTATGCTTTGGACATGTGCCCATGTCCTTGTGTGTGCCTTATTGATTATGTATGTGGACATTTAAACATGTCATTTCATGTGGATCTAAGCCAACCTTGCTTGTTGTATGTGTATGTGGACATTTTAACATGTCCTTGTATGTTTGATCTTTCTCAAACTTAGTGACATGTGCCCATGTCCCTTGTATTGTGACCCCTTGGCCTACTTTGCATGCCTCATGTGCTTGTATGCATGATTTATTGTATATGTCATGGACATGACACTTGTCTTTTACTTGTTACACTTACACTTAGTTTGTGATGCCATGAAGGACCTCGTGTATCTCCCCTTCCTCCTTGGGTGCCTTGATGGACATCATGCCCCACCCCCTAAGTAGTTGCTTAGATTTGTTATTCATATACATGCTTACATTATTATATCTATCTTAACAACCATGTGAATGCTAGATCTAACATACATCATACATTATTAACTTAGTCTCAGATTATTTTACATTTTCATGTCATGTATACACATTATATTGGTTTATCACACATATATCAAATATTTTTAGTCTAACACACATGATGCAGATCTTTTCTTTAAAGGAAATTTATTGCATGGGTTCAACAACTCCCCTCAAAAGATGGAGAATTCATAGGGGTTTTTCACATAGATCAGGCCACCTAAGCGCACTCAAAACACAATTTTTAAGATGCAAATATAAATTACAGAGCTCAGAATCAGAAAAATATAGTGGAAAATAGTAAGATAGATTAGTTTTAGTTTGGCATGAAAAAACATAGAAAGACACTAATGTGGCACAAAGGACACTAGCATAGTGTGCTATTGTATAATGGACTGTGCTACTATCCAGTAGCCCCTAAAATAGGAAATTATAGCTTTACTAGAAAGATACAATAGTTATAGTTCAAGTTTGTATAATATCAATCGTAAATTATCATTTATGCTCAATTTATTCTCATTTTTTCATATAATCGTACTAGTTTGCTTAGATTAGGGGCATCATGTGTAGCATGATCAATCCTATTTTAATTTTATATATGCTCAGATACAAATTACCATAACTCAGTTCAAAATCTATATACACATATCACATTATTTCTACTTGTTCACTTATGCACCAATTGATTAGATGGAATGACAAACTCCATGTCATTCTCTATGTTGTATGCTCTAGACACTATTTTCACTAGGTTCACACCATATTGATGCCTTATTCCATCGATAGTGGTTGGCATTATTGAGTAGTCCCTGAGCTACATACCTGAGTTCTTGAGTGGCCCCTGAGCTATTTTACATTTTAGATTTTCTAAGTGGGCCTAGAGCCATCCTATATAGTTTTAGTTGCATCACACAACTTCAATTACATTGTGCAATTTAAATATAAATGCATCTACTACACATGGGTAGACAATGATGGAGTCATAGCCTACTTGAGTTCTTGAGCAACCTACATAGGAGGGTTGGACAAGCCATCAGTCTAATCCAAGTTATTCACAATTCATAATCCACCAAGCAAGGGTGGACAATGATGGAGTCAAAACTAGATTGAGTTATTGAGCCACCCACACGTGAATATTGAGCAAGCCATCAACTTAGTTTGAGTTATTCATCAATTTGATCACCAACTACACACACCAGATGTCACCAAGTTTTTACATTGGTTCATGTACCCAATGAGGTGTATTCATTTCTTTCCTCTCTCTATTATCTCTTTACTTAGTCCTGTCTTTGATTTTGATATTCCTTAAGTAAGGACTAATTCATCCATGTTTCATTTATACGATATGCAATGGAATATGCTTCACAAAATTAGACCCTAATTCACAAGCTTCACCTCACAGGTAAGTCTAATTATGCTTCTTTTTCCTTTATCCTAGTCATTCCACTTTGATAAATTTTTATAATAAAAGGAGGGGGCAAATGTAATCATATAAAATGTTACTTGAGTGTAATGAGTGTCATTTGAGACCACCATATCCCTAGCTTAGCCCTAAACTTATTTTAAGGCCTCTTTAATCCTTATCCAGCTTTTTTGTAGGTCTAACCCATCCCTAGATGTACCAAGAGTAGCCCTAGACCATCTTATAGGCTTACATGCCCCTAGTGCACCATATTTTATCACCTAGATAGTATCATGGCCCTTTGGACACTAACGTACTGCACTAGTGACCAAGGGACCGTGCTATTGTCCCTTACCTCTTTTTTCCTCCAATGAACATATTTTTATTTCTCAAGACACCTTAGGGTTGGCCTGTACCTATTCCACATCCCAAAAAGCACCATATCAGTATATATACACCACTTTTATCCCTTACCTAGTATATGGAAATCAAATGCAAATACCTACAAACAAGTTCAAAAATTAGTTGTGCAAATCAAGGTCATTGATCCCTATTTTACCCTACTTTTGCATATATCCATCTACAACAATCTTAACCTTAGATTACTCAAATTTCTAGTCTCAAGCACACTCAAATCACTCAAGCTGACACTCATACTAAATTCACTTGCACTTGCACCAAATACTTAGGTAGGAAAACTACATCAGGCTTAATCCCCTCTCGAGGTATTGGGATGTAGGCAACTCTCAACATAACAGGGTGTTGAGGTCATGTCTAACCTATCCAGATAACATTACACTTTTTCTACTTGTGCCCTTTAAATACCCTAATAACATGGAGGTCTAGGGGTTTGCCTCCAAATCAATCAAATACAATGATCTAACACTCATGCACACATGCACATGCATCTCAAACTCAAGTGAAGGTACACCCAAAAGCTCATAGTCTTTGCCTATAAGGGACACTGTCACTTTTTGGAGAACACTAGCACAGTGCATTACTGTTTAGAGGACCACATTAATGTTTAAAAGGAGTTTTAACTTTAGATTTTAGTTGATGACACTTTTAGTAGATCTTATACCATTTTTTAGCATTTCATTCATCCATCTCAGTCAGTTTCTAGCGAAGTACATCTTTGTGTAGTTCATTACTATGTTTAGAATAATCAAACTAGGTCAATTATTATATAAATAAGTGGATTTATTCATTGCATATTTATTTCTTGATTAATTATTCCATCCCTTTAATAACCTAAGGTTTTGAACTCCATAATCCCCTTAAAAGTTAAATTAGTATTTATACCAATCTTATCGAGAGATATCTCACATTAAACTACTTAAGCTAACCATAGGAATACATTTCATTTACAAATTGGATGATTTTGGGGCGCTAGACACTTATATCGGGGTAAGATAGTAACGTCAACACTACTATCTATCTCAAACACTAGTGTCTAAGGAGCATGAGAGCAAGTACAGGCTCAGAACTTGTAAAGGTATAAAATAAGAACATTTTAAATATTTTAGACAAGATAAGATGTTTGTGTCATCAATATAAGACTAGTCAAACTAAGAGATAGGCCAAAGAGTACAAGATAAAGTATATGATAGGCTTGTAGAAGCAAGATATGTGTAAAATAAAGAAAAACAACCAAGGTCTAAGTTTATCAAATGTACAAGACTGAGGTGTTACACCTTAGGTTCACCAAATGTTTAACCCTAATTTGGATGTGGATACTCGGGTAGATAGGGTTAATAATATAGAAATGATAGGGCACAAGGGCAAATATTAGATCTATAATAAGCCAATTAAAGTGCTAAACTCAAGTATATCGTATGTTGAATTTATTAAACTAAGATAAGTTATCAATAAAAAGTATAATTATGTTAGATATATAAATAATAAAGAAGATATGTACTTAACTAAATTTGATGCTAATGTAGATATGGATATGGAACATGTTGAAAGTAGGTGGGAAGATAGTTCTAGAATACTTATTAGACTTTGGATATGGTGCCTTTGACTATCTAGATAGTTACATCCACCCTGGATGGTTACATCGATACTACTGTCTAAGTCTAATGATAATGTCATGTATGGAAATTCTATTAAAATAGGATACAACCACTTAAACACTTTTGGTTTGGCTTCACCTTCACTCTGGTGCATTAAGATATAGGTTATGGATTATTGTTCCTTATGAAATGATAAAATCTTAGCTTTCCATCTTCAATATGACCTTGGAGAAAAATGGGTTAATGGGCATATGGTGTCGAGCTGACCCAAAATGACCCTATTATCAAAGGGCACTTTTTACATAGCCAATAATCTAGAAGAGGGCCTGACTCATGTAGTTTTTCCTTACGTGTTTGCTTGTGTTTGGATCATGCAATGTGTGTAAACCAAGTACAATAGTGACCTAACTTGTAACTTGGAAAATAAGACTATGATTGTTCCTTTAGTACTTCAGACCTGTAGATGTATTATACCTATGATTGATGTAGAAATATGAAAGCATTGATCAATTGAATACTTGATAAAGAGCTTTTGATAAGTGCCTTGGTCTCTTTGATTTGAGTGTTAGGTGAGGAATGAATGAGGGTTGATATTGTATTTATACCAATCTTATCACGAGATAACTGCATTAAATCACTTAGGTCAACCACTGAAATACATTTTATTTGTAAATTAGATGACTTAGGGCATTTTACACTTGTGTCAGGATAAAATAATAACATTGATGTTACTGTATGTTTCAGATATTAGTGTCTAGAGAACAAGAGAGTAGGTACATGCTCAAAACTTGTAGAGATATAAGACAAGTATATTTTAAGTATTTTGGGTAAGATGAAATGTATGTGTCATCAATATAATACTATTTAGACTAAGATATAGGCCAAAGGACACAAGATAAAGCAAATACGAGGCTTGTAAAAGCAAGATATGTGTAAAACTAAGAAGAACAACCAACGTTTGAGTTTGTTAAGTGTACAAGATTGAGATGCTACATAATTACAAAATATTATCTATAAAATCAAATAAAAAATAAAAATGTTAATTTCATAGTTGAGGACTAGCTCACATCATCTTAGGGTGTGAAACCGGTAGGTGGACAATGTTCAAGGAAGAATGAGAAATAAGAACACATTTATTTTGTGATAAGGGAGTTATGGAGATAGAATGACACTTCATTATATAATGTGCAACCTATAATGACATCCATATCAAGTAAAAAGATAACTTGAGGGTTGACAACTTAATTGTGTTATTTGAAGAGGAAAAGTTACATAAAATAACAAGTAATGTCGACGCTATTGTCTATCTCAAACATTAGTGTCTAAGGAGCAAGAGAGTAGGTACACGCTCATAACTTACAGAGATGTAAGATAAGTATATTTTAAGTATTTTGAGCAAGATAAGATGTTTGTATCATCAATATAAGACTGGTTAGACTAAGATATAGGCCAAGGGGTACAAGATAAAATATATGTAAGACTTGTAGAAGCAAGACATGTATAGAATTAAGAGGAACAACCAATGTCTAAGTTTTCCAAGTGTACAAGACTAAGGTGTTACACATCAGGTTCACCAAATATTTAATCCTAATTTGGATGTGGATCCTCTTGCGTAGATAGGATTAAGAATATAAAAATGATAGGGCACAAGGGTGAATATTAAATCTACAACAATTCAATTAAAGTGTTAAACTTAGATATACCATATGCTTAATTTATTAAAATGAGATAAGCTATTAATGGAAAGTAAAACTACGTTAGATATAGAAATGATAAAGAAGTGATGTACTTTGCTGACTCTAATGTTAATACAAATCTGGACCTAGAACATATTGAAAGTAGGTGGGAAGATAGTTTTGAAATAGTTGTCAAATTCTAGATATGGTGTCTCTAGTTATCTTGACAATTGCATCAATGTTGGACGGTTGTGTCGATGTTACTATCTGAGTCTAATGATAGTGTACTATACAAAATATTTACTGAAATAGGATGAGATCACCTAGATGCTTTTGGGTTTAGCTTTATCTTTGCTCTAGTGCATTCATATCTGGGTCATGGACTGTCACTCTTTATGAAATGGCAAAACCCTAGCTTTCCATCTTCAATATGACATTGGAGAAAAATAAATCAGTGGGCATACGATGTCAAGCTGACCCACAATGACCCCATTGTCAAATAGTGCTGCCTACGTAGCTAATACTTTAGAAGAGGGTCTTAGACTCATAGTTCTCCCCTACATGTTAGCTTATGTGTGGATCATGCAATGTGTGTAAAGTAAGTACAATAGTGACTTAATTTGTAACTTAGCAAATAAGACCTTACGACTACTCCTTTAGTACTTCAGACCTGTAGATGTGTTGTACCTATGACTAGTGTGAAAATAGGGAAGCTTTGATCAATTGAATACTTGATAAAGTGATTTTGACAAATGCATTGGTTTCTTTGATCTGATTGCTAGGTGAGGAATAAATAAGGATTGATATTGTATTCATACCAATTTTACTAGGAGATAACTCACATTAAAGCATTTAGGTAGACCATTAGAATACATTTCATTTATAAACTGGATGACTTTAGGGCACTAAACACTTGCATTGGGGCATGATAATAACGTCAACATTACTGTTTGTCCTAGACATTAGTGTCCAGAGAGCATGAGAGTAGATATATGCTCATAAATGGTAGAGATGTAAGATAAGTATATTTTAATCATTTTAGGCAAGATAAGATGTTCGTGTCATCAATATAAGACTAATTAGACTAAGAGATATGCTAAGGGACATAAGATAAAATAGATTCAAGGCTTGTGGAAGCAAGGCATGTGTAGAACTAAGAGGAACAACCAAGATCTGAGTTTGTCAAGTGTACAAGATTGAGGTATTATATAATCACAAAATATCATCTACAAAATCAAATGGAAAACAAAGATGTTGATTGCACAATTGAAGACTAGCTCATATCATCTTAGGTGTGAAATTGGTAAGTGGACATTGTCGAAAGAAGAATGAGAAACGAGAACATATTTATTTTGCGATAAGAGAGTTGTGAAGACAGAATGACACTTCATTATAGAATGTACAGTTTATAATGACATTCATATCAAATTCAAATACATCTTAAAGATTGACAATTTAAATACATTACTTGAAGAGGAAAGATTACATAAAATAACAATTTTTCTAATAAAAATTGATAACAAAAGAGTTAACATTTAAAAAAAATTAGAAATCTTATATTATTGTTAAGACAACTCTTACACATTGCACTCGTGAATCCCATACACTCCTTGATCCGATTTAGTGATAAATGGAATGGAATCGGAGTAGTTAAAGAAAAAAGGGAAATAGGTAGGCGCAACGAGTGGGTCAGCGGTCGCATGTTGGAGCGAAGAATGAAATGGAATTTGGAACTTGGAAGGGAAATAGAGTTTTTATTTTGAGGGCCTAGGGCCTAGGGCCTGCGCGCGACCAAGTCTGGATGGAAAGGGTAGGGAGTAGGGAGTCGTGGTTTGTGCATCATCCCAAATAATAGAAATTCAAGATATGGTTATACTTATGTATAACATGAGATGTTGGGCAATGAACAGAGGCGTGCGTTAGGGAGATCGAGGAGCAGGAGATGGCGGCAAGGCCAAGAGGGCACGGTCATGTTTGTGATGATAGGCCTCGTCCTTGCCACTCTCGCATGGTTGGCCCTTGTCTTCTCCCCTTCCAATAACCCCTGTTGGCATACCGTTACCCTCTCTCACTGGCAAGCGGTGGAGGACCCCGCCCCTCCACTTGATTATGATAATAATAATGCTAATACGCTAGCCCTGCGCAATGCGAGCGAGAATCTGTCGGTGAAAGATATAGTATTCGGCATAGCGGGGTCGGCGCGGCTTTGGCGGAGGCGGCAGGAGTTCGTGAAGCTGTGGTGGATGGGAGAGATGAGGGGGTTCGTGTGGTTGGAGGAGGCGGTGAAGGACACTGACAGCGACTCTTCATTATTACCGGTCGTTAGGATATCTGAGGATATATCAGGCTTCCGCTACACAAATCCAAAGGGGCACCCTTCCGGACTCCGCATAGCCAGGATTGTTCAGGAGACCTTTCGGATGGGGCTTCCCAATGTTAAATGGTTCGTGTTAGGGGACGATGATACCATTTTTAATACTCCAAATCTGGTGAGCGTGCTCAACAAGTACGACCCATCAGAGATGCACTACATCGGGGGGCCTTCAGAGAGTCACTCTGCAAATACATATTTCAGTCATTCCATGGCATTTGGAGGAGGGGGGATTGCCATCAGTTACCCATTGGCCGAGGCGTTGGCCCAAATCATGGATCAATGTCTGGAGCGCTATCCGCAGCTCTTCGGCAGTGATGATCGCCTCCATGCTTGCATTTCCGAGATTGGTGTCCCTCTTACCACAGAGCCTGGTTTCCATCAGGTTTCTCTCTTTTCCCTCTTGTCCATTGCGCCTGCTGGATTTTGAACAAAGCTCTTCAATGGATATAGTGCTACACCAGAGCCCAATTGATCTATTTGGAAATTATATAATTATTTTAACATTGTTTCTCTGTCGTCTTGGTTTTTCTGTAAAAGCATGATAATTTGTGTTCCAACACAAGATGCATATCTCTCCACATGCCATAGAACTCTATAAACCAGATTGACAACCGAATAGAAATCAAGTCTTTTAATAACAAACTGTATAAACCAAAGTTAGAAACCAACAGCTAGATAGGTGAATTGAAGCAGCATACTCATTGAGAATTTATAAGATCCCTAACTACGTGGTGCCAACAATACATACTACTACATGTTCTCCTCTGGACCTCCTATCAAATTTCTATGCAGCTGAAAAAGTTCTAAAACAATGTACAGAAATAGACTGGCAAGTAGCTATCTAGGATCTCTATCATTAGATCTTCCAATTCAATAAATTATTTATTGCAAGTACTTTCTCTAGTAACATGTTTTTTTGGTCATCTGTCTTGTTTATCTTATGAATGTTGAGGTAAGCTGATCATTGGAAGAGTGTGTGCTCTTTGTTTTCAATTTTTCTTTGTTGCATAGCGTCCGTATTATATTATTGCATCAGGATATTGGTCTGTTACATTTACTGCATAAATTACCACTTTTTTGGATAATTTATTTTTACCCATCAAAGGAGAAACTTGTGAATTAAAAGACCTGTTTTCTTCTCAGTATTGATTTGATTTTATAAGATATTTTTTTCCTTTTCCTAGACAGTATTTCAGGCTCTCATAATGATTCAACTGCCCATTTGATGTAAACCTGTTAATAGAACAGTTGAGAGGCTACAGGTGTGTGTTCTCCCAAAAATAGTAATATTTGTAACTGCCCTGTTTTGGTGGACTAGGTAGACCTGGCTAAGTAGAACTAGTTTATCACTGATAAATAGACTGCTAGTTTTAGGGACAGTTGACTGCAGTAGAGGTTGATTTATGGTATGCATACATAAGAATAATTGAAAGGAATAGAAGGTTCGTCCTCTTTGTCAGGTAATCTAGAACAACAAACTGCTCTGATACCACTTTGCCAGGAACTACTGCCCACTAAGAGCACACTTGATTACCTTTGTATTAGCAACTAAACACGGAATTTAACCAGAATGATAAGTAACTAGAAAATATGAAACAACACAGAATATGAGAGACAATACCCAATTGTATTAATACTCATTCAGAATAAAATACAATAAAGAAGATGCCACACTTCTTCTTCCCACACCTCTAGAGCTCCCACACTTCTAGGGTTCACCTGTAATTCTCCTTCAACAGTTCACTCTCTCAATTACGGTCACAATAATCAACTCAAACACAGAGTTGTTGTTCACCTCCACCAGTCAGTAACAACGTTGCCAGTACACCAAGTACACAACCGTACTCCAAGTAGATCTCCCTTCTCTTGCAACAACCTGCAAATCAACAGACTTTAATTACCATGTAAATATCTCTACACCCAGAAGAACCCTTGTCCTTGCCTCACCAAGTCCTTATGATTCTTCAACCAGTACCTTGGTGGATCTTCTACCAGAACTTGCACAACCTGCAACTCTCCCTGATCATACACACTCAGCACCCCTTTGGAACTAGGAGAAGCTAATCCCTGCTCTCTTCTACAAGCCCTCTTGGCTATCTAGCACTCTTGCTCTCTCACTCTAGTACAATTTTACAATACAGCCCATGAGTCTATTAAATAGATCTCATGCATACAATAATTAGACTTTCTTAATTACAATAATTAGACACGCAACTCAAGACTAAAATTAGCTTCGTAACATGCATACAACCGGTTCGTTAACAAACTGTTCGTCAACTCGCAGTTCTGGAGCCGCACAGGCGACCGACGTCGGTTTCTGTCTGCTTGGATATGACCGACGTCGGCCGATCACTGACCGATGTCGGCAGCTTCCTGTCCACTCCTGATCGATGTCGGCAGCTTCTTGTCCACTCCTGACCGACGCCGGTGTCTCTGACACTTCAGCAACTCCTCTTGTTCGCATCCTGGTGAAGCTTTTAGCTCCACAACCTAACACTCTTTTGGATGAAAAAAATTCTCTTGAACGGTGGCTGTTCATTTCTTTCTTCCTGCTGTCTTTTTTGTTTCTCCGCTATACCATAAATATTCTGCATGCATTAGTTTTCTGACCAGAACAACAGAGCTGCTGTAGATTGAATTAAGGTAGGCAGGTATTGGTCTGCATCAAATGGTATCAGAGCATCCAAAGATTCTGGGAGTAGAGAACTTGTGGGAGAGAGTTATCAGTTATTGAGAAGATTGAAAGAGTTAAGGTTAGCCTTGGATTGCATTTGGGTGGAAGTCTAAAGGCCCGTGGATGAAATTTACTAATGTACAACAGTTCAGATTTATTGGAAGTCGTAATGATCTACAAAAGATCATGGTTGGAGGGAGTCATGATAGCAAATGGTTTATCCAGAAGCTGCAGACCTGAAACAGGCTATAGAAGTATGTGGTGTGTTATGAGCCTTGAGCTCATTGAGACAGTCATGAAAGGCCTTGACTGTTAATGAAGTGATAGTAGAAATTTGCAGAAGATTGTGTCATTGTTGTGGTTCTGAGGGGAACCATTGGTAAGCTCAGAGGAGTTTTTGTGTGCACAAGAGGTGCATTATGGTAGCTTGAGGAAGCCAGAGAGCGCAGATAGTGGAGTGAGAGGAAAGCCATAGAAAAATTGGCTAAAAGAGGTATCTTGTTAAGGAAGCCTCATGCATTGTTGCACATAGCCCAGGTAGTGGCAGATAGAGTTCAACGAGACAGTAATGGAAACATAATGCAAAGGTCGGACTCTTTTGCAAAGTTGAAGGAACCAAAGAAATTATCAGCCTAGCATGTTGCTGATGTGGATCTGCAACGTAAAAATGGTGCAGTAATTGAAGTGATGGTAGCTGAAGTAAGGTGCCGTTCTGAAAGGGGCTTGGTAGAAGTGCTTTGCTACCGAGAGGGGAGTGATGCACTCAACGAGTGCACAATGAAAAATGAGACATTTGAGACATGGGATTTTACCCAAGATGAAGCTGCTATCAGAGAACTAGAGCAAGAGGAGAAAGAGGAGGAAATTATAACAGAAAGGAAAGTAGTTGCAGAGCAGTTGTCATGGAGACAACTAGCATCAGTTGGTAGGGGCAACCTTCAAGCAAGAAGCTACAAGGAGCTAAGATCTGACATAGTGCAGGCAATCAAAGACAATATGCAGAAGATGTCAAAGGGAAGGATAAAGAGCTTGATACCAGTGCTAGCTGATGTACAAAGTTTTGTACACTAGGATGATGAAACCCAAGAAGCTGAGAAGACTCTTCTGAGTCAAAAGCTGAAGAAGTCATACTTCAAGGGAGAGTCTTATTTGCTGAGAGAATGGAGAATACAGGGAAAGGACTCCTTGTACAAGACATGCATGCCATGCCAAAGTAGATGAAGAGAAAGAGACCGCACCTGATAGGTCCAAGATATCAACATTGGGTTGATAAGAAAGCTAGAGGAGCGAAGAAGGTTCTTATTTTCAAAATGGAAATTCTCTTTTATGGACAAGAATGGAAGAGAATTTCCATTTTGGAAACAAAAACCTTATAAGAGAAGCAAAAGAGAGGAAAGGGGGGCTCCCATTTGGAGGGTGAACGTAGAGTTAAGAGAAGCATTTTGCCTTCGAAGGCAAAGGAAGCCAGGGAGAAACAAGTACTAATTTCCCTAGAGGAAACAAGAGAAGAAAAGGAAAGGAGAAAGTTGACATGTATCACACCATGCATTGCTAGGATGAAGAGAAAGAAGGTTTCTTGGAGCAAGAAAACCTTAGAAGAGATGAATGAATCTCTTTTGGAAGAAAAAAGAGTTGATGAACCAGTGTTGAGTATGGTTGTTGAAGAAGTTGTAACCAAGAAGAATGAAGAAGATGTAGCCTTGATGTGGCATCAAGAGGAGGAGGAAGAAATTGAGACATCTCTTGAAGAAGATGAAGATGAAAAGAAGAAATTAGAAAGGGTTGAAGCGATCACTCCCTTGAAGGCTGGATTTAAAATGGAATATATGCATGAAGACAAAATTGAAGTTGAAGCTGATATGGCAGCATAGATCGATGAAGAGGAAAATGTTCTCTTGACAGGCCATTTTAGGGCAACAAGCCATGGAAAAGATACAAGCTGCAAAGGAGAATTGGAAAGTATGCCTAAGTGGCATAATGTAGAGAAGGAAGAAGTACCTAAGGGAATTTTTGATTCCCTTAACTTGATTTCGATTTTTGATTGTTTGTATGCAGGCGCAGCAGAGATGAAGAAGGCACAAAAGGAAACCTTCTTAAGTGGAGTGAATGAACTATTGAAGAGCTCATGATGGCTGGAGAAGTAGAGGAGTTAAAAGAGCTTTTTAAAGCTCTTATAAATGGTGAAGCTACAATGAAGCCTGAGGCTGCAATAAGGACAGCAGAAGAAGAAGAAATGAAAGCTAGCGTAGAGGCAGTGATGAGAAGAATGAGTTATCAGCTTGATATCTAAATGGAGGAGAAGAAGGAAACTGAAATGAGAGAAGAGGAGCTGCATTTAACCTTAAATGGTTGGTTTAAAAGTTCATAAAGCTGTAATGGCTTTTGGTGGAGGATGGGTAGATGTGGGTCTAAGCCCACAAGAAGCTGGAAAACAGAAAGAACAATTTAATGGTCCAGAAAGTGGTTGGAAACAGAGGAAAAAATCATGTAAAAAACTGCAGATGTACTCCCTGGTGTAAAGGCAAGCCGTGGCCTTATTCTTAGGGTCAAAAGGATGGTTCTACCATCTAGCTCAAATTTGTGAGCACTATGCTTTCAAAATCTTAACTGGGGTGTTTGATGCAAGAGCATCTTGGGGTAAAAGCAATCTTGCATCAACCAAAAATATTAGCAAGGGGGTACCCAGGTTTTCTCAACATTTTGGCTTTAATGGAGGCAGATTTTGGTTAAAACCAGCTCTGAACCAGGGGGTTCAAAATTTTGAAAGAAGGGTAGGATGGTGTAAACCTTTCAATCGAATAGTTGAGAGGCTATAGGAGTGTGTTCTCTTTAAAATAATAATATTTGGGAATGTGTTCTCCTAAAAATAGTAATATTTGTAATTGCCCTGTTTTGGTGTACTAGGTAGATGGAGCTAAGTAGAATTATAGGGGGGTCCCATGCGGGCTACTGCCTCTATAATTTTGGGTAGAAGGGTCCCATGTTGGGGGTTACTGCCTCTATAATTTTTGGCAGAGGGGTCCCATGTTGGGGGTTACTGCCTCTATAATTGTTGGCAGAGGGGTCCCATGCATCATCACAATTTTAAAAACTGCTTACAAAATATCTGCACCTTAAATAAGGAGCAACTATTGTTTAGGAAGAAGCTTTTGAGGAGTGGGAAACAGTAGGGGGCTGAAGATTTGCATGTCTGCTCCTATTTTTTTGGTTGTCAACTGTATGTTTGTATCCTTTGTACCCAATCATTTTATTTTTTATTTTTTTTCAAACAAAAGTTTTTTTAGTAAAATGTTGATAATTTTTCTCAGCTGCATGTATTGCACAAAATTTAAAGAATCATGGGACCGCTAATAGAGAAAAAGATTCCCATAATTTCTCAGCAGTACCCCCTTAAAAATAGTTAGCTAGCCCCCAGCATGGGACCCTACCTTAGTTTATTACTAATAAATAGACTGCTAGTTTAAGGGGCAGTTGACTGCAGTAGAGGTGCCAGCTTAGTTGTTGATTTATGGTACACACGTTTAAGAGTAATTGAAAGGAATAGAAGGCTAGTCCTGTTTTGGATGCAAAAGGTTTCTCTTGAATGGTTGCTGTTCATTTCTTTCTTCCTGTTGTCTCTTTTGTTTCTCTGCAAATGCCTTAAAGATTCTGCATACATTAGTTTTCAGACTAGATTAACAGAGCATCTGTAGATTGAATTAAAGTAGGCAGGTATTGTTCTGCATCAGCATTGGTGCAGCGGTTATAGGCTGTGTAATTATAAACCTCTTTCATTGCATAAATCTGTGTTAGGTCAGGTGTGTATAATTATTAACTTATTACATTGCATATATCTGCGTTTGGTCAGGTGAGCAAAGACCACATTTATCTTCTTCATTTTCTTTCCAAAGTCTAATAAATAGACTGCTAGTTTAAGGGGCAGTTGACTGCAGTAGAGGTGCCGGCTTAGTGGTTGATTTGTGGTACACATTTTAAAGAGTAATTGAAAGGAATAGAAGGGTAGTCCTGTTTTGGATGCAAAAGATTTTTTCTTGAATGGTTGTTGTTCATTTCTTTCTTCCTCCTGTCTCTTTTGTTTCTATGCGAATACCTTAAAGATTCTGTGTACATTAGTTTTCAGACTAGATTAACAGAGCTTCTGTAGACTGAATTAAAGTAGGCAGGTATTGGTCTGCATCAACATTGGTGCAGCAGTTATAGGATGTGTAATTATAAATCTCTTTCAGGGCATGTGTTAGGTCAGGTTTGTATAATGATTAACTTATTACATTGCATATATCTGAGTTTGGTCAGGTGAGCAAAGACCATATTTATCTTCTTCATTTTCTTTCCAAAGTCAGCAAAGGCAGGTGCAATAGAAATTTCCGAGATTTGTTGTTTTGAATTCATGAACTAAAGTGCTTGTTTACACATTATATTTCCTTGGTTGCAAACAATAAATTAGTATTATCTAGATTCTCTATGAGGGGTATCTCTTGTATTTTAGGCACCTGATCATTGAGGCGAGTTTCCTTAGCAAGTCCTTCTGCAGCACCGCTTTTCCAAACTTTTCTGTTTCTGATGGATTATACATTTTCATCAGTTCTCGTTTTGAATTTTATTAAAAATTTCCTAATGTAAGGTTTCAAATGATATTATTTCCTAGCTTCAAACAACAAATGATGGTTTTCTTGCCTTTAAAAAATGCGATTTTCTGATTTACAGATCTTTGAGGCTATAATTTTACCCATCTTGGTGCAATTTATAGTTTTTGTTTCCTTGAGCTCTGTGATTTGTAAATTTATATGACACTAAAACTGTCATTACAGTGGGACATCCGAGGAAATGCATTTGGGCTTCTTGCTTCTCACCCAATTGCACCTTTTGTCTCTATGCATCACGTGGAGGCCATAAATCCAGTTTTTCCACAGCGTGATTCACTGGATGGACTCAGACACCTCACAAATGCAATGAAGATTGAGCCCACTAGCTTTTTGCAGCGATCCATTTGTTATGATCTCAAGAGACAGCTTTCCTTTTCAGTCTCCATGGGTTATGTGGTACAAGTTTTCCCCAAGATAGTATATCCTCGGGTGCTAGAACGTCCTGAACTTACATTTAAGGCATGGAACAAAAAGGAGTATGCTTCAGAATTTGACTTTGACACTAGACACCCATACAAGTCATCTTGCAGGAAACCATTCCTCTTTTATTTACAAGATGTACACAAAAATGAAGTAGACATGGTTGTCAGCACTTATAAGCGAGATGAAGCCACAGATAATATGAAGAGAAGGGCCTTCTGCTTCTCATGGTCTCTCCCTCCGCATAAAGTACAAGAGATTCAAGTCATCAGCAAGCCCATGATTGAAAACTGGCATTTGGTATGGACTTTTTTGTGTCACTGCTTTTTGCACATGGAGTAAATGATTACAATGTTTATTAGGCTGTTTGGACATCTTCATTGTGTTGGGGGTGGTGTTTCAGTTTGACCTAATTATGGCAGCAGTTACATGCTGAAAGCAAAATCTATCTCGCTAATCAATATCGTCTTTATGTTTCAGATACCAAGAAGGCAGTGCTGCAAATTGGCAGAAGTCAAGAGTAAAGTCCTTGGGATAACTGTTATGCCATGTGATCAATGAGGCAGCAGCTCTGTTTGAAGTTTTATATGAATCAACCTTATTTGAGTTCACCAGTTCAATGGTGGGCAGTATTTATCTGTTCCAATGCCTCTGGAGCGTTAATGAAATGGAAATCTGATGATGAAGCACGATGAGTTGCTTTCTTGTATAAGCAATCTGAAGATTTTTCCATATTTTGTTAAATTTATAAGGCTAATTTTCACATGGACATGTGCAATAATATTACATTTCATTATTATTTGTCATCACGGATGCTCTGCAGTTTTCCTCACTAGAGTCATCTCCCAATAGCCTCATCGGTACTGCAAAGCTTGACTCCTTGTAAAAATTATTTGTTAACTTGAGCTCACCATTTTGTGCTCAATCTGTAGTTGTTTCTGACCTGATTCTTTCCTTCCCTTTCATTTGGGAAGTACCTACCGATGGTAATGAAAGTTTATTTCCTTTGGGAAGGCAATAAATGGATGTAATCACAGGGATACAACCATGAATCAATTTTTTTCTTGAAGAGTGTTATACGATGCCATTGTAAAATATCCTGGTCTGTTCTTTCGTAGAGAGTACTGGGTGCGCTTTTGAGATGCAGGTTGTGTCTTTGTAGCATTTCAGGTTTATTTTGTTGCATTCAGGACGTATCATTTTGCATCTGTTTGATATTCCTCTCTGATTTGCATCTGAAAGGGGAAATATATTTATGTTTGCTAAGGAAAAAGGAGATTCAATTTTTGTGTACACAATGTTTCTCCCGAAGCCTGGTTCTAATAATAATTATGGATTGTAGAAGCTTGAAGTCTCTAATGGTTTTCTTTCTTAAATTTTGAAAAACTATCATCATTCAATGGAAAATAAATGGAGTGTTTAGAAAGAAGAAATAAATTATATGAATTTCTTGGATGATAGCAAGCAATCAACGGGACTGGTAATTGTGCAATTTAATTGATATTGGCAAAGAAGAATGTATGTATTGGCAAAGAACGATGCATGTGGTCACTGATTTTCTCTAATATGCAAGATATAAAGTACAAGCTATGGAAGTCAAATTCTCTATAAAGTATAAGCTGATTAGAGGCCCCAAGGTTAGGATGTACTTGTAGATGCTATTTATATCCATAAAACCATACCTAGGCGATTGCCCTTTGCAGGGGTTTATTTGAAGACCAAAAGTGACACTAAGTAAGAAACTTAGCGTAAGATCTACAAACATTACTCTTTGTAGATGATGAGGGCCCTTCTCAAGTTTCTTATCATTCAATGTAGATTTTTTATTTGGCTTTGAAATGTTGGCATTTTATGCCATCTCCATTATTTATTTATTTTTATCATAATTTTTTTGAGTTTTGTAGTTAAACTTTTTTTCTAATGATTGATAACCATTCCTAAAGTTATCAAAACCATTAAGTTATCCAACAAGAGATTATGATATTTCCAAGTCTTGTAGTCGTATTATGTTTATAAGTGTCTCAAATGCATTGTTTAACATGCTCATGTTTTATCCTCTATGATTGAATTTATGGTTCAATGTTCATGGTCATATTAAAAGATAACTACTTTCTCCCATACGTTGTTACATCGATAGGTGTAATGGCGTGAGTGGGTTGGCAATTAATTAATTGGAAGTCGATTTAATAAAATAACTTAACATGAAGAGGGGTGGAAGAGTGTAATTAGTAATTAATTACTAATCGATTTTTTGAAGAATATGAACCGACGTATTATTAAAAAAAATGAAATTAATATATATATATATATATATATATATAGTATATTGCAAGACAAAACATAGCACAATAGAAAAAAGTCTTTTTTTTTTTTGGAATTTTTAATTCATATATATATATAGTGCAAAACAAAACATAGCACAATAGAGAAAAGTCAAAAAAAAATTGTGAATTTTAATTCAAATTTCTAATATTTCTGCTATGTATATAAAAATTATATATTTTTTAGTTGTTATTGTTGTACAAAATTTACTTATTTCAATTTTCATTGCTTTAATTAAAATTAAAAACATCTTATTTTTCACCACACTGTGGTATGGATTGATTCAAAATTATTCAAAATGAAATGATTGAAACCTGTGGTTCTTCATCCATTCGTTAGAGGAAAATTAAACGTTGTCATCCATTAAAAAAATAAAAGTAAATATTGTTCAACTCCAAGTAAAAAAGAAGTAATAAATTGAAACCTTGTCGTTGGTCTCCTATGTGAATGATGATGGTGTTTGGAACGTAATCCACATCAAACCAACGACAATCCTTGTGTAGTTGGAGTTGGGGAACTTCATTAGATATGAGAACAGTTAGAACAAACATGTCAATGCGGGGTGGCACTCCCAGAGCAAGCTTCGGTTCTGGGCATGGCGGATAGTAATTTATTTTTATTTCCATCCCCATATCATCGCCACCAAGTGCTTCTTTCAGGGCACATTCATCCACTCCAAGATTGATGGAAAGTTCTGACAACAATGTATTCACTACTCCCAAAACTGCAATACCATATTCTTCATTTAACTCTCTATTAAACAAAATGGAATAAAAAGCAAATTAGTTAAAAATCCAAAACCATCCATAAATGTGAGGAATTAGTCGCTGCAAGAAATAGAGAGAATTAATAATAATTATAATTCATAGAGAAGCAAAGCCAACACTAAACAACATTTTGAAAATAAAAAGTAATAATAATTATGGGTAATATATATTTTCGCAGAGTTCTTATCAAATTAAATTAATAATTTTTTTATTTCGAGACATTTTTATTTTACTCTTAAATTGTCCCTGTTTTTTCCTCCTTAAAGAGGGGAGGGGGGGTTTCAATAGTAAGATTCATCATTCTAAAAATTGTCCAATGGTATATATGAGGCCTATTGGTTCCACTTGAGCAATTTGGGATGATAGGAAAAAAGGGGAATAATATGGAACATAAGTAATGGTATAGATGGTATTAGGTTCAAATAGGTTAGTGTCATCTAACTCATCATAAATATTATAGTACTACTCTGTATCACTATCAGCATTATCATTGCTAGACGATAAATTAGTCTCTCTCTCAACATCTGAGGGGCCACCACCATGAAATTTGTATCCAATACCTCGAGTTCCTTTGTGTTTATAAACTGATACTAGCTCAATAAATCCTTTTTTATTTAACCCCAATCCTTTGCCATTATAGGCTTGACTATCCATTATCCTATTTTGGATATGATACTTTGTGTTTTGGTAGCAGGTGGAATCATTATATAACCATGAATCACCATATCCCTTGTTATTTTCTTGTTCTTGTGAAGTGTTTTTATGAAAACAATGGGTCCTTTCTGATGAGAAAAATCCTTCTTGTTCCATTCCATTTTAGTAGTTTTTACTTTAGGGCTACCATATGATTTGGGCAACTTAGGAATCTTGGCTATATGGAAAACATTGCCAATCTTGTATTCCCTAAGGGCGTTGTCTTGAATAGTAAAATGATTGGTTATTTTAGTAGGTGGTGTAGATGAATTGGAGGAAAGAGTAATTGGATCCAAATAATTGGACTCAAGTGGTTTATTAACTACATCCTTGTCCTTTTTTGGGATGGGCTCTATGCCAAGATGATAGTTGTAGCTTTTATATCATGCTTCTAGGTGTTTTCAAAATTGGTACAACTGTAGTTAACCAGGAATAGTAACTTATAATCTAGAATGGAAAAATTTGATACATTGATGGAGAGTAGAGGGTACAACATGTACTACATGAATCCAAGGTCACCCAAGGAGCAAATTATATGACAATCCTAGGTTAATAAGAAGGCAAACCCTGAGATTATTGATCCTCATTATCATATGATTTGATAGTGATGGTATATGGTTGAATATATATTGCTATGTATCCCAAGTGTTTGACCAACTTCAAAGTTATAATATTTAGCCTTGAACCATTATCTATGAGGACTCATTTAATTTTATGTCAGGAAATGATTGCTTATATATAAAGTAGGTTATTACGCAAAGGTCCAAAAAATGACATATCATTTTGATCAAAAGTAAGCTATTTGTGTGGAGACAAATGACTCACAAGTATTTGAAAATTACAGGCGTAATGTCACTTGGGACCTTAGACTGACTCAAAAGCTCATTCAATATGTTTTGTGGACATTTGACATACCTAAAAGATCTAAAATAGAAATTCGTGCTGGTGTATTTTGTAATTGTTCCATAATATCATAAGGTTTGTCATTAATAGGAGCAATCAGATTGTTTATTTGAGGTAGAAGGCCTTGAATGGGATTTTTGGAAGAACAAGATATAAGACCTTGAATTGTAACCTTATAACACCAAGTTACGATTCACAGCCTTGAGTCAGTGGGGATTTATTATAATTAGAAGAAGGTGAGTGAGGGCCTAGAATAGTAACTCTTAGTTGTTGGTTAACATTAGGGTTTTTACGAGCCAAATGAGGATTACCGATAAATGGGGGTATAAATCCTAAAATGGATGTTAAAGGTCATCAGGTACTATTATCTGTTGACTTATGGTTATCTTAATGGTAGCTATATTCCTACTAGTAATGAGACCAACAATTTTGTAGTCGTAAGGGAAATTATTATAATTAACTTAATTGGAATGGGAATCCTGACCTTGATTTTTATTTTGTTGTTGTTTATTCTTCTATTGATTTTGATTATTAGGAAGCCTATTTTAGTTCTATTTGTTAGCTTGATGTTGATTCTATTTTTGGTTGCTATTGGAGTTATGTTGTGGAAAAGGGTTTTGATAAATACCTAAATTTTGATTAGATGTCATGGCCACATTATCCAACTCTATTTCACCACTTTCATGAAAATATTGGATGAGATGGTAAAGCTTCACACATCTGTGAATAGAATTACCTTTAACATAATGATATTTGTAAAAGTCATTATACTTATACCAATGAGGTTTAGGTTCGTTTTAAGGAAATGGTTTTGGCACTATCTAAATTATTATGTTAGTGATAAATAGCTTTTGTAAAAACATATCAATAGGATCTCCAAGATTACTAAAAACTCTATTGTGATAATCACCTCTTCTTGGAGGGGGTCTTTAAAAATGAGAGGTTGAGTAGGTGGGTTTTCCTCTACAGGCAATGGTTGTACGATTTGCACATGCTAGGATTCAGTTGCCCCATCTCCTACAATATTTATGTTCCTGTTGAATAGTTTAGACTTATTCAATGTATTTGCTTGTGCTTGTGTAGGATCTTGTGTCTAAGCCTTGTTCTAGACTTGGTTTGGAGAGTAAATATTGATTACCCCTTTGTCAATAAGGGCTTACTCAATTTGTATTCCCTTAGTAATGATATCTTCAAATGTGTTGGCATAATGAAGTCTAAGATTATAAACAATGCATACTACAGATTGGTAGTAAATATTGTGGCTAATTACGTGTCAGGGATATTGTGTATAAATTGGCTAGCCAATGCACATCACCCTTGTAAATAACTTTCAAAGTTTTCTCCTCCGTATTGTCTAGCCTAACATAAGTCAACTATAGTCAACTCATGCTCCACATTATAGGAGAAGTGTTGTACAAATTTCTTTGACAAGTCATCAAAATTATCAATGGAATTCTTAGGGAGACTAAGAAACCATTCTAAGGCATGCCCAACCAAACTATAGGGAAACAAGCGAATTAGGTACACACTAATATATGCAACCTCTTGACATGCGATAAAGAACTCTTTTAGATGCTCCTTTGGATCACTTTTCCATTTATATTTATAAAATTTGGGCATCTCAACATGACATGGGAAAGGTATTTGAAGATATCTCATATCAAAGGGATAAGACCATATACCATATAGTTTAAATTTCTTATTCTTTTTTCCTACTTGAATGGTTAAAAATGCATCTTTAACCTCTTGCAAATCTTGAAAAGTGGGACTAGAGTGAGAGGAAGTGGGTAAATTATCTTGACATAGATATAAAATTGGTGTAAAATATTTTGGAATTTGAATGTGATTAGTTCTACCAGGAATATTTACTCTTTGATTAGATTTGTATTGCTAATATGGGACTTGCTGCTGATAAGGCACTTGTTGCTCAGTGTGACATTGATTTAGAGGGAACCGAGGCCTGGAGTGAGGAATGGTTTGTTGGGTATCTAATATAAATTGCTAAGATTAGAAGGGAATCTAATATTGATTCTTAGGAATCTATCGTGTGAGGGGAACATGATTTTGGTTAAGTGGAACATGTTGTTTGCTCAAAGAAGCCCCTTGTTAAATAGAAGTGGAAAATGGTTGACTAATAGAAATATACTATTGGTTAGACAATATTTTTTGAATATTGGTTGACACTTGTTGAAGTGTGTGATTAGTTACCACTTATTAAGGTGGGGTATTGGTTACCACTTATTGAAGTGGTGGATTATTACTTGCAACCTTTTGTTACGAACTAGGCATGGTCTCAACATGTTGTTGTGAAGTACCTAAAATTTTGGAAGAAATAAGCTATTAGGAATGTGGAGGAATGTTTTGTTGTGTTTTAGATGGAACTTGATGTGGGTTGAGGTATCCTTTTTTAGAGTTATCAACTTATGTTGTAAAGAATCCATGGGGAGATTCGAATTAGGATTAGTTACTAGATTGATTTCAGGTATAGGTGTGCCACATAAATCTGAAACTAATGTCTTTTTTACAAATGGATCATGATTAAATATGGGATAAGTTAACAAATAGACTAGCCATGAAATTGAAGGATTTATCTCTATTAATGATGGATTTTAAATATACAACACATTAAGGGAGTTAGAAAGAGTATTTAAAGCCTTATATCTTGTTGGATTTGAGAGGCAATAAGTTGGCATTGATAAAACTGGTCAGTGAGTTGATCATTTCCCTTATTGGACACTAAAATAGCTTGATCAGAAGTTAGTATAATATTTTGATCTTGGTAAAAAGTTACCTAATTATCTAATAATTCAAGGGGTGTTTCTTTGGTTGATCTAACCAAATAGCGTAAATATACTATAGTAAATTTAAGGGGAAATTTTCCCCCCGTTTATAACAATCTAACAAGATGTTCATTCTTATTTTGTGTAAATTGATCATGTTTGCATTCAACACTAAGTGGTGTATTTATAAGGGACATTATATTAGGTCTATGTTCTATATCAAACAATATGTATGTAAGGTATTGTTAATATTTTACTTATTTGGCATTAGGTGGTATGGCTAGAAGGTATGGGTTATGTTGTTCAGGTTCAAAATTAGATGGCATGTTGGCAAGGTTTTATTGATCTTCCTCATCCTATATATAGTGGTCATACCCATATGGGTTGTAAATTACCTATTTGTAAAAGGATGGATTATATATAGCCCCACCTCATGTATACTTCAACATGTTTGGGTTTGTGATCTTCATTTTGAAATAGGCTTGGATTGCTTGCAATGCATCTTAATTTGGTACATGTATTCACTCATAATAACACTTGGGAATGTTTGAAGTAAGGCATATTGCTTGTGTTAAAATATCAAATTAGAATACACTGATCAAAAAGTATGTTAATGTAAATGGTTTCAACAAGCAAAGCTATGTGGATCAAATGTGTTTCCCAAAAGGTGTGCATAAGCTTTAGGTACAATGGTTTTAGGTGCACAATGTTCAATGTTTGGATTTTGGACATGTTTGAATTTGGTTGCATTGAAAGCCTTTTGTCTTGGAAACTTGACTTTGTGAATGAGGAAAAAAAACTTAACTTCTTAGAGGAACTTTGGAACACTAAAATGTGTGAACATTAGAACAAAGTCTATTTTAGACAATATCGAATCAAGTTTGAACTAGGCTTTGAACTTAGACATCCCAAAAGGGTTGACTATTTGTTGACTTAAGAACAAGTTTAACTTTGAATTTTGGAAATAGATAACTTTGGTTGACATTGGAGTAATTTGAATAGAATTGATACTTCACTCAGGAATTTTTTGACTAAAATTGGAATAACATTGTAATTGGGATTGGAACTAGGCCTTGATTGAGATCAGATAGCCTACCGATGTCATTTAGATAAGAAAGGTAGGCACTTGGATGATTTTTGACATGGCATGAGCGATTTTTGACCCTAAATTTTGGCAAAGGAATGCCTTCTTGTGTGAGTATGTATTAGAATATGTTTGGACTTTGGACTTGGTTTATTTTTATTAGATTAGGTTTTAAATAAAAATAAGGTTTTGACATAATAATCAAGAATCACCACACATGCATTATAAGGAAATTCTAATAATCAACATGGGTTTGCATCACATTCATTTGATCCTTTAACATACCCACCTTGAGAGATGTTTTACTAAAATTTTACTATTATTTAAAGATATTATTGCACTTATTGATGGCATTTTAATCCATGATTTAATAGGCCATTCACCAAAGGGTCTAGTCCCTTCATGACCACTTCATCTGTAGGATTTTAATGAAGTGCTACCATAAAAATTAATCTCTTAGAGATCTTTTAGCTAGGATACCACTGAAGCAACTTCAATTTATATACCACATCAAATAATGTGGTTGGTACAAATTCTAGGAAATAAAATCCCAGTCACCGTGCCCTAAGGATTTGTGAGAAGGTAATGAACTCCACCCCACATAGTCAAAAGAAAAGGAAGGTATTATTATTCTAATTCAAAAGATCCCATCAAAAGAGAAAGTGAAGAACATAGTAGGAAAATATTCAAAATAAAAACAAATAGGAACCTTGCATTTTTGGGTCACCCAAAATGGGAGAGCATATGCATTAAGGTCCTCACAAGACTCCCAAACCAAAAAATAAAACTTATGTGAAAAGGAAATGCTTAGAAGATAAACAAGTTTTTTATAACCCAAATGAAATGTGAATTCCTTTTAAGCCCAAATTTGATTTTTTTTGAAGAGAAATAAATAAGTTTTTGTAGGTCTAAAATCCACTTTTTGGCCATGGTCCTGCAACAAAAATGATTATAAGTTCAAGATGGGAAATAAGTTTATATTTTTAAAGTCTCGGGTTTCTACCAAAAGGATGATGTTTTTGTTACATAAGGTCAAATTTTCCATTCTATATAGTCAATTTCATCATTCTACAAAGTCAATTTCATCATTCTACAAAGTCAATTACATCATTCTACATAGTCAATTTCATCATTCTTTAGGGATGAATTCATAGATTTGACGGTCATCTGATTGGAGGTTTGAATTTGTCGATTGTCACAACCTACATAAAATGCAATAAAAAGTATAAAAACATTGCACAGAGGCATTTTAACTAATTAGCAGGGTGATTTTACTATTTTCATGGTAATGTCACCATTTTCATGGCAATTTTACCTTTTTTGAAAAATCACAAAAAAAAAAAAAAAAAAAAAAAAAAATCTTTTATGGCTACATGCATCTTTTCAGTACCTTCATTTTGCCACAAATGAGAGGTCAAAAATATGCCTAAGTGAAAATTTGTGGCATCCATGAGATAGGTCATGCAAGCATAAAACTAATCAATTTCACTGATTTTAGGGTAATTTTTCCATTTTCAAGGCAATTTCACTATTTTTAGGGCAATTTTGTTGTTTTGGCAATTTCACTATTTTGGCAATTTCATTGATTTTAGAGTTGAATTTACCAATTTGAGGTCAAATTCATTGACTCAACTTTAACCTATACATGCCACATTAAAAAAATCATATAGTGGTGAATTCATCTATTTGAGGGTCGAATTCATTGATTTTAAGGTTGAATTCACTTATTTCAAGGGTGAAATCACTGTTTAGTAGGAAAAACTCACCGATTTCACTAGAAATAAAAATTAACAAAATTTTGAAGAAAAAGAGGTGAATTAAACTAATTATTAGGTTAATTTTGATAATTAGAATAATGTTAATGGTCTACGAGAACTTGTGGGGTGTGTTGGCCCCCATCGAGCATGCCATTATATAGAATACGAATTTGAAATAGTTTAGATAATTTGTTAATGACCAAAATCTAAAACAAACTTGAAGAACTAAAATACTAAGATTATTCTCTAGGGTGAGCTATGGAAAACAAGAAACAAACAAATAATAGAAGACAAAACCTAGTTTATACATTCCTTGGAGATTTGTTTGCAAACCGACATGTGAAGAGGCTTGAGCTTGGATTGTAAGATAAAATTATTTAGCAATGCTTGATTCAATGTGTGGGAAACATCTCTCCTTATCTACAATTGATTTTTGGCTTTTTTGGCATGAGAATTGTTGAATAAATGTGAAGTTCTAATATGATTTATGCATAGTAAGTTTACTTCAAGAGATATTATGAAATGAGAGGGGCGAGTCTTATATTATATATTTATTGAATCATTGTAATCCATTCATCTCATCTCAAGATGGAGGGTTGAGAATCAATCCTCACCCTCATCAATTTGAGAGGTTGAAAGTGTAAGAGACTCCATTAATGGAGGCTTGGAGTATGTAAGAGGGGTGTAAGAGATCCAAAAGATAACCCATTTATGTGTGTGAGGTGTAATAACTTGTATTGAGTATGTAAGTGAAGTGTAATACATGTCATAACCTTTGTTTGCTTACACACTTTGCCTTATGATGTCATCCATTTGTAAGACAATATTCCAATTTTGAATTTAGGAAAATGTGATATTTCTAAAAGCTATGATTTTTTTTTTTTTTTTTAAAGCCTGGTAAACTTTTTAACGTGAATGGCACTGCTGGCTAGACATGACTAATACCGGTACCACGGGGCCGGGGGGGGCTCGAACGCTTGACCGACAGAGCCGCAACGGAAATACCCGACCAACCGACTATGCCCCCCGACCCTAAAAGCTATGAAAATTCCTATAATAGGAAAATTAGGATTAATTAATAATTAGAGGAATAGTGGCTTTTTTCAATGTCTATTTGTTAATCAAATCTTCATTTAATTGCCCTAAAGTAACATTTTCCAAATGTTTGTTTGATTTAGGACACATTTGATAAAATTAATATTGCAATATGATCCATTACCCAAATTAGAGATGTGTCATTATGATTTTTGGTTAAAATGGTAGTTGTTTAGGTAAATTGGTTCCATTTTTGGTTAAATTTTCATGTCATTGTGTAAAGTTGATCTTGATTGTATTTTATAGCTGGAAGTGATTAAAATGAAGTGTCTACACTAGTTGCATGGGTTTAAATATAGGGGTATAAATTAAAAAAAAGTCAAATTTGTAAATCCCCATGGGCTTTCATAGAAACTCATTCTAAAAATATAACCTTCCCCTACACCAATTCTGCCATGGTTGGCCATCTTTTTATCCAACTCTAGATAAATCCTATAATTTTTTTTATTTTTTATGTAATTTGTTTCATATAAAATTAAACCGTAATTTTTTTTTTGAATCATACTGCAATCAATACGGACTAATATTGATCATTAACCCATTACAATAATTCAATAGCTTGACTTCCCTCTTAATCATTCCATATAACCTACTCCCTATTTCCTTCCCTGTTGTAATTTGAGTGTTGTTTTCCATGCAATCGAAGTACTTCAATTGTTACCTAAAACATGATTGTTATATAATATGTGTTTTGTAAAACATAAGTTTATTACATTGCATAATTTTTTTTAATATCATTACATGAACATTTACATAACATTTACCACATTAGATACATGATGTTTAACATGTTCCTAGCCATCTACATTGCATAAGCTCAAATAGAAAACATTATAAAAATTGAAAAGCACTATAGATTTTTGAAATCAAAATGGACACACACACACACACACACACACACACACACACATTAATTGTTGAATACAAGATCATCACACTGAGAGGGAAAGTCTTAAAAAATATCAAAAAACTACTAGCACAAACACATAGGTATATCCCATAGAAATAAATTATAATTATCATCTATAAGATCCCCCTGATGTAAAAGGTAACTAATGTTGCATAGTTTACACTTGTTTCTAGTTCATATCTACCTGTACACAATAAACTAGCTACGTACCATAGTTTCTTATGTATTTTAATATCTTTCAATAGCTATACTTTACTATTTTTATTAATCTCAATTGTATAAATCAATAATATTTTTTATCCAAGTTTTGTATTAATTGGCCTATTATATATTAGTTTAGCACCCTTGTGCTTGAACTAATTTGATGTTCTTAACCCTATACACTCACATTCTTAAAATTTAGGGTTAAACACTAGCTCTACTTTGAAAAAGTATGTATAAGTAGTATCATGTGTGGTTGTTCCTTTATTATTATTTGATATTTTTCATATTATAACCAAGATCTTGTCATCCTTTTTGAGTATATATTGTGATGGGATGAACAATGCATTGTTCATTTTTTTGAAATCCTTGTCATATATAGAATTTTTTTAATAAAAAATTAAATATGAAATCATATTGGTTGAGATCAACTCATGGTGATAAAATTGGAGTTGAATTAGATATTGGTGACTCATTTGTTTTGGATTTTTCAAAATACGGTTACATATGAGGAATGTAATGATCTTTAAGTTGAGTCAGTGCATAATACTTAAATGGTTCTTGATAAAAAGGAAATGTGTGTGTGTGTGTGTGTGTGAGAGAGAGAGAGAGATCATCTCATTTGCATATAAGAAGAAAGTTAAATTAAAATTTTCAACAATATGTTTGGAGGAAGGCATGGGATTATTCATTATTAATTTTAAACTTACTAGTGTATTTAAATTTGATTCATTTGGCCCATTTGCTTACATAATTGATCAAAATAAGATATATTATCCATAAATAACACTATGAAAATCATACCTTCATAACTTTTATTAATAATAAATGTTCATTTATTATTTCCACAAATTAGGGAATAATCATAATAAGGTCTAAAAATAAAACCATAAGGCTCAAATTTGATACTTTATAAGGCTGAAATCCTAAGGTAAACCTAGGGTTTGGTATGGTGTGGTATGTGTATGGGTTCACCAATATGTTTTATTAAGTGATTAGAAGGTTGCATGTTTGATTCACATCAGATTCACTAATATGTTTTACACTAATTTTTTTCAATCCTAATAGGATAGAAACTAGTATGAGAAATTATATTGATAACTATGGCATTTCAACATACATCTAAATGTAAAATACTAAGATTATGATTTAACAAGTGGCATATGCTAGTAAGTAAATCAAATGGATGAGTAATTTAATTTTATAGTTGGGAATCTAGTTATGATTGTATGTTAGAAGTGGAAATTAAATTAATATAGGTATGTGGTTCATATAGTGTAGGAATTATATTTATATCTATGTAGGGTCGATTATGTTAATTTAGCTGAGAATTGACTATTGTTATTAACCTGAGCTAGTTAATACCGACCTATGTGGAAGTGAGTCATTGTGATTGTATAATCACCTTCACCTATATTTAAATGATATGTATGTGATATGCCTAACCCAAATGATGCACAAAACTCCAAAAAATACCTTGCCTTGAAACCTTTGGTATGATTGTGAGGTCTAAAAGCCTATAAATTTTGGGAAAGTGTAATGGGTTGAGCTAACCCCAATCACCTTAATTTTTTGATTGACCATTTCTTATGTATTTGATAATTTGAAGAAGGAAATCAAGCCACATTTAGTTCTTCCACCTATAGTGATTGTGAAATTATGTTCCTTCACTATATGTATGCAACTAATGATTTGGATTTGATACTTTAAAAATGCTTGTTTTGACTTGGATTTGGTATGCTTCAAACTTGGATTGTGACTTATCTTAGTGATATGTTCAATTTTTGGGAAGAATAGGGAATATTTTATCAAGGTGCAATAATGTATAGATTTTTAATAGATAAGTTCCAAGTCCCCTTTCAAGTGACACCATGATTTTTTTATATATGATTTAATTGGATAATTTATCATGCCATTAATAAGATAAGCAGATGGGATGACCTTAATAAAATATTTAATATTAAATAGTAGTCATTGTTCAGATAGGGTGGTTATGATCAATTCATGTTTGTATTGAATATACATACTAACTAAAATGAACATAAATAAATTGTGTGCAAGTTAACTAAACTTAAGGTTTAAATATGTCTCTATAGGGTATTAAGCATGTTTGAATCATACATTGAGGTTATTGTTGGTGTGTAACAATAGAATAGAGAGGAAACAATCATAAGGTACCATGTAAGTGTTAGAGAATGGCATATTAGGACCTTATTTCTGTGCTCATGTCATGCATGGTATATGTGTGTCAAGCTTGTCATTATCAAGTACTTAATACTAGATGTTAGTATCTACATATATTATCCTACAATCATGAAAAAATTAGTGCAATCAAATGTAAATGTTAAATTGATATTGAAAGTAAAATTTATAAGTTAGTTTATTCAAGTAAACTAAATAATTTGTGTGTAACATTAAAATCAATTATCCTAAACTATGAGTCACTAAATTCCCCTGACTCGATTTGGATTTGTGAGATTTATCTTGGATACTTATTCATGTGTTAATTGGAACATTTAAATAATAATTAATAAATATAAATAAATAACCATTTTAAAAAATTCATGGTTTTCTATTTTAAAATTACTTGAAATCCAATCTCTTTTCTAGTTGAGCCAATTATCTCATAATTTCTCCCAAGTGGATACATTTACAACTAGAGGTTGGAGCATTCATGTCTCCTTATCCATATTTTATGTGTATATTTCATACAAATTGAATATTTTATAAGTGATTAAAACCTAAAAAAATATATAAAAAAATGTTTGAACTAATTATGCAACCTTATCCAAACATGCTTTCTCATCCTCCTAAGCACATCTATCACAATTGTTTCAATTATCTTCATATTATAATGGGATTTACTTAACTCTATTTTAACTATACTAATCAACAATTTTTTTTACATTTAACTGATATATACTTTAATTTAAGGTGCAAATTTTATTGAAACCATTTCTTGGCTTTGAAAACATTTTTTTAAGTACTCAGAATAAATTAAAAAAATTAGAGTAATTTAATAAATTTAAAATAGTTATGATAATATATAGAAACTAAGAAATAAATTAATTTAAAAACCTATAAAATAAATAATAAATTAAAGTAATTTAAAAAAATGATAATATACTTATTTTTTTAGAGCATCTTATAAATTTCCATCTCATCATTATACATTTTGACATGAAGAGCACCCCAAAATCGATGTCTATACTCATCTATGATGAGATGAGATGATTGATCATTACTAGAGTTAGGTAGAGTGTCATACTCATCCCCCCTCAACATTATAGGGAGATATCATTAAGGATTCTAAAGGGGCTCTCATCATATTTATTTATGCGCATGATAATGAAAGGGTTGCATTAGAGACATGTAAGACCTAGATATTTAATTATAAAATAAGGTTAAAAATAATAAATTAAAAAAATAATTTAAAAAAAATACAAATGTGATAAAATAAAATAAATGTTTACCTCCATGCCTCCCTTGAATCACATGATGGTCAATGGATCATATCATGTGGATCCATCTTATCACTACTTAGTTTCACATATGTAGTAGAGATATCATCAAAACCAAAAAAATACATTAGTGATGTAAATGATATAAAGTAATAAACAAATATAATTTTAAAATTGTAATTGCAGACACCAAATTTTGATACATAACTCATTTTCATTAGGTCTTCTTTAGGTTTTAGTACATTTGGTCCATGTGCACACATCTAGTTATTTTATGTGCACTTTCCTCTTGTGTTATGTTGTGTATTATTATCACTTAACTTAGGCTTTCCTATAAATTGACTTTATATTATACTTTGGCAAATGATAATATATAAATTCAATCTAAAATGTATAATAACCTATATATTTACTATTTGTTTTCCCTTGTACGATCCCATATGCTCTTGGAATGTCAAAAACACTATTTTAATGTGTTTTCATAAATTTTAGTCGGCCCATTATGTAGTACCCTGGGTCAATTTTGCCTTTATTTTCAATTTTCACTATCCTACAGGGTCAACTAATGCGTATATGTTCATATGCTAATCTTACATATACAAAGGTACCCTTATTAATTTGATAATCGATTCTTCTCATTAATATATCTTGCAAGAAAAATATCTCATACTAATCTTTCAAGTCTTATAAATAAGATTATAACGAATCATGTAGTTGAATTTGATTATCGAAGGAGGGAAGGTGAAACACTATCTTTCACTTGCGTTAGGATTACATTCACAAACTACTAAAACTACATTAACTCTGATTCTAAGAATACAAGATATGTAGTTTTAAGTCCTCAAGAGGCTTTTTGAGTTAATGAACTTACACACACTAACTTATGTGACATTGTTGAGGATTAGGTCAATATAAAAGGAAAATTAATTCATCATATTATTCTCATAATTTTTTCATGCGAAGCCAAAATATATTTGTCATCAATTTCTTAAATGATCCCAAAAAATTAAAGACTTGAAATTAAGTAGAGGAGAAAATAGATTCCTAGGTATAGAATTGGTAGCAATAGTGGGTCAAAATAAATGTTTTGACGAATCCAAATAGGACATAATTAGTAGAAGCCTAATTACGATATATTTTTTTTCAAAAAATTTCTTAATCCAAAAATAATTTACGGGTTTTCTTTTTTTGTTATTTGGATCAATTTTCATAATTATAACATCCTTTGAAAGTGTATAGGTAAGACATCAAACAATTATTTATATGTCAACGCATTTTGTTAAATTTTGAATGTTCCATATCTATTTGTAGCACATTTATATCTCTATGTATGGATGTATTTACCGTATTTAACTATATTTGGACTATGCAAGGTTTTAGTGTTTTGTGCATAGTGTTATTCTCATTATACAATAAATTATTAAAACATTTTGGTGAAATCTTATGATTTTTTAACTGATAAAACTTAGGGTTTCATGATTTCTTTCCCTCTAAGGTTTTTTATTATGTATGTTTCAGATCTAATTTATTGAGGGTTTTTATTCTTTAATGCAATATCATTAACCCTAGGTTTTTGTGTGTATCATTGAAACCATTGTTTGCTTATGATGAATCATTACTCTAATTTAATGTTACCAAATGTTTCAAATAATAATATTCATTGTTTTTTAGATTTTAATTTATTTGATTCAATTGGTGATGATTTTGTATGCTAATGAGGAATTAGATACATAATTAAGTCCACTTAGTTTCACCCCTATCAAACCATGTGAAAATGTAAATGATATGAGTGATATGGTTGTTAATTGTATTTATTTGATCCCTCACGAGTATGGAATGATAAAATTTATGAAAAAATAAGTTATTAAGGAAATGGTATTAGTATTAATCAAATTAAATTGGATAAATTTAATTTTAACTGTCAATGTATGCAAAAAATTATCAAATCTTGTGTAGAATCTAATGTGAATAAAAATTATTGAAAAAACTTGTGTTCTTATTTTTCCTCAAAATATCTATGTTAAAAATGATTTAATTCTTATGGAGTGAATGAATCTTTCATAAGTTTACACACCAAGCTGAAAATAACTAGTAATATTATTACATAAACTAGAGAGATTTGCCTTTAAAACGGTTTTTAAACACTAGAAGGAATGATCTTTTTTGGAAGAAACTATGTCAAATTCTAAAGGTTAATGCATTTTGGATCCACTTATGTGATATTTCATCATGATAAAAACACATGTTTTTCTTTTGATGAAGGATCACAGAAGTAGATCCTAAATACGTCGATCTTCAAAAACTGACACAATTTATTCCAAAAAAGATCACTAGATCTCCTGATGAAGAATCATGGAAGTGGATCCAAAATGCATTGATCTTCAAAATCTGACATAATTTCTTCCAAAAAAGATCACTAGAAGGAGTTGAAAATGATTACAACTTGATAAATAATATTGAATACCATCTCACAAGCCTTTAAACATTAAGGAATGTACACTGTCATGCTATCCAATAGTTTAAATTATTATAAGTATTTAAAGTATAGTATTGAAATTTCATCAAACACTTATCCCAATATTTTATGATTAAAATATATTAAATTGTGAAGAGTTATAATGAATTTTTTTAATAAAACTATAAAAACAAAAATATAAAGTGGCCTGCATTTCACCTAATTCCTTATGAAAATTTGTATCCTTGTTTTGGCTAAATTAAGTCTAGAAACTAAAAAAATAGATTTTTTTGCCATTGTGATTGGATGACATGTGATTTTATAAATCACTACACATTTCTAGGGAATTTATAACAACCCATATCCTCTAATTATGCCCTCCTATCCCCATATGTTCCTATGTCTATGCCTTGACATCGTCCTTAAGGAGAAAAATAGAGTTTTGTCCTCTGACTTGATCTGAATTATGTTTTCTAAGTTTTTAATGTTATTTTCACCTTAAAATGAATTAAATAATAACTTTCACACTTATTCCAAATGTATTATTCCTTTATTTATATATATATTCTCATTTTTTTAAGCATATATTTCACCAAAAATTGGATTGCCTCTCTTTGTTGTGCATGTTTATTGTATTATAATAGTTTTAGCTTGGTATTAATGATGTAAAAAAGGTATTGGATCCTTGATAAATGATCATATGTGGAATTTATATATTAAGTCCTACAATATCATTCTCTTCCAACTGAAAAACAACCTCTAATTGTCAAAAATTTACACCACTCTTACAAATTTGATTTTGATGATGTGACATGTCATTAATGGTGTAAAAATAATACTAAATGCTATGAAAATGACCTATATTTTTTCATTTATCCCCCATGAGAATAATTTTGTCAAAAATATAAGTGTTAATTGGTTTATATCCGATTAACATTATAGTATTACGCATAGGTGTGGATGCTCATGCAACATACACCTTATGTAGATAGAAACATGAGCTCCTACTCATAAAAGTTGGAAGATTTTATCCATTGATAAACCATAATGACCAACCTTAGTCAAATTAAACCAAGATGAATCTTTAATAAAATTATCCTTCCACTTGGCTCAATATTCAACATATTATTTTTCTTGTCTTTTTGACGACTCTGAAAACAAGAATAGATTCAATTTATTCCCTTAGTAGATACTAAAATCTGATTATGATAAACTAGTCTTGTTCACTTGAAAATATTGCTAATGGATCAAACCTTCAATTCATAACCTTCCCTCTAGTAAAAGGATCGTGTTCACCATCTCACTATGTTTAAATGTCTATCCTATATTCGAACCCTAATATTTTTATTATCCAAATCAATTGTAACTCATAATTTGTATAAATCCTTATTTATATCCTACTCTATAAATTACATATCTTTAGCAACTTTTTATTCTCCCAGACACTACCGTCTAGACTAGAACCCTAGCATCCATGCTAGTGTCCTAGATCTAATGCTAGTGTTTGAATCTTACAAACAATAAAAAATTTAAATCTTTTGACATGCATAAGTTATATTATTTATCTTAACAAAATCTCCCATGAGATCATTTCAAAAGGTGTGGTATAGCTACAAAATAAAATGTCATTCATTATTAACTATCAATTACCAAGCAAACACATATCAAGCTCAATTAATAATTTGCATAACTAACTTATACTAATTGAATATTTACTATTTCAAAATTTGTCATAGGAGTAGTCTTATTATAGGTTTGAAGAATTCAAAGAGTATCCCATGAGAAATATTTGTCAAATTAAAATCTAGATACCTACATGCACTCACATATACCATATTGCATATTTATTCACACACAAGCCCACATAAAGGGGAGAACTACATCGATTTGAGGCCCTATTAAGATTTTATGGGTATGTAGGCATAAATAATTGAAATTCTTTAAGTTCTATTCAAATTCACTTGAGCTAACTTGCCCTTATTTTGCAAGGTGACATGCCCAAACTAGAAGACCTAAGATTTGGAGAAAAAGACTCATATATAGAAACT